>JANZLF010000009.1:4537128-4550577 GCA_026546835.1 Erythroxylum foetidum | reverse complement strand
ACCCAAGTCAATCTCGTATGATCATCTATGAAAGTTACAAACCATTTGGCATTTTTCTTGGTTTTAATCCTTGATGGTCCCCAGACATCACTATGTATGATAGAAAAAGGTTTACTGGGTTCATAAGCAGGAGGTAAGTAGGAATTTCTTGTGTATTTAGAGAGGTGGCAAAATTCACACTGAAAAGATGAATCCTTATTATTGAAAAAAGTTGGATGTAATTGTTTCATGTAAGATAAACTAGGGTGGCCTAACCTATAGTACCAAAGTGCAATTTTAGTGTTGGATGACAAAGTAGCATCTGCTTTACTCCCATTCGAGCTGCCAATATAATATAATTCATCAAACTCCCTAGCACTGCCAATCATCTTCCCCGATTCCAAATCCTGGAAAGCACACCCATTAGAGTAAAAGTTAACTGTGCAATTATGCTCTTTAGTAGGTCTCTTCGTAGACAGCAGGTTGTAGTCCAGACTAGGTACATAAAGAACATCAGTTAAGACAAGTTTATCAGCTATTATAATAGTTCCTATTCTGTCAACCTTAAGAACCTATCCATTTGCTACCTTGATAGTTCTATGACCTTGACAAGACAGAATATCAACAAATAAAGATTTATCACAGGACATATGGTCATTTGCCCCTGAATCAACAATCAAAATACTGCAATTTGGGGTTTTAACACCCAAGGCAGTGTGTGTGTTACCTGTATTCACCATATGACCTGTAGATACAACCTTTTTAGCTTTTAGATTATACTTACTCTGACAATTATGTACAGAGTAGAGCTGCATATATAGACATATATCACCATTAATTAGGGATCTTATCCCTATTATCAAGGGATCTTAATCCTTGTAATGAAGCCTATAATATCTATCATATGTAACAAACCCCCTTAAGCTGGAGCATAGACGTTGATGATTCCCAGCTTGTTACAAAGATATTCAACTTGAGTCCCATTTAAAGCCTTTGTAAAATGGTCTCCTAGTTGTTCCCTAGTCTTCACATATCTTGTAGAAATCAAATTCTATTTTATACGAACAAAGTGAGTTAATTTCAATATGTTTAGTTCATTCATGGAATACAAGATTAGAAGCTATATGAAGAGCAGTTTGGTTATCACACCATAACTTTGCTGGAATTGAGTCTTTGAGTTCAAGAGTTGATATATCCACATTATTTCAGGCACGAACTACGCCATAGCTCTATATTTTTGATTTTGCACTTAAGCAAGATACAACATTCTGTTTCTTACTTTTCCATGACACCAAATTTCCACCAACGAAAACACAATAGCCTAGGGTTGAACGGAATCATTTTATGAAAAGACTGAAAGCATGAAATAGTCCTCGATAGTTGTAGTGATTTCTTCCTATAATTGAGAGATTTGATAGATGACTAGTTTCCCAAATAGTCCCAAGCCTTGTGTATTTAAACCATAGGATTTCTCTGTATAAGAATCAATTCACTAATAGAAACACTTGATTTCTCTCTGAGTTATGTTATTCAATATCGAAGGTTGAGTGTGGTGAAATACTTGGAGCCTTACAATTCACCTAGTAACATGTCCATTATAGGAATTGGAAACTTGTTCTTCACCATTTTTTCATTAAGATCGGTGTAGTTTATTAAAAAATGCCATGATACAATGTGATTCTTTACCAGTGAATCTAGTGAGGAAAAGGGGGATTGACTAGGATGATTTTTAACAACTGATATTATCTTCCTTGCTACCTTAATATATGGAATCTTGATTGCAATCATGATTCTTGTTATCCTTCTTGTAATTCTGTTTTGCCATATCATCATTCTTTCCTTTTTGAGCTTGATCTTCCTTGATTCTGCTTGATTTATCCTATCTTTTTTCACAATTCTTGCCCTAAAATATGTCTATAACACTTCTTTACTTGCCAAAGGCTCTACACAGATTTTTGGTCAGACTATGAGAACACATTCTTAGTTGTTACCAAGATTGCCTTAGTTTATTTTGTTACATCTCTTATTACTTAGTTTGATTGGCCATTACATTAACTTGATATAAAAAAAAGGAATTTCTCCACGATGACCTTTAGGAGGCAACACTTTGCATTGTCTAGTATATTAAATAGGGCCCTGGACAAGGACTCCTACACTGTTATCATTGACAAAATTGATATGTAGGGATATGCATGGCGTTCTACTTTTGGCTGGTATATTCGTAGGATGATTTTTAATTTCATGGAAGAGTAAGAAGAAAAATGTGGTGGCTGATTCTAGTGTATAAATTGAGTATAGAGCTATGTTAGGTATGACTTGTGGGCTGCTGTGGTTACACCATCTATTAGAGAAGATTGAGATTGATTCTCCTACGCTTGCTCCATTGAGACCGGTAAGATTGGGATATGTGAAAACTGCCTTAGTGTTGCATATAGCCTCTAATATTGTTTATTACAGAGGATAAAACATATAGAGGTGGATTGTCATTCATCAGAGAGAAGATTGTATTTAAAGAGTTGGTTAGAGTTTATAGTTTTTGCAAATCAGCTAGCAGATCTTTTTACTAAGTCATTCCAGGAACCAAGAGTTTAATGCTTTTTTTACCAAGTTGGGAATTGACATCTATGCTCCAGCTTATGGTAAAGTGTTCATAATATTATAATAGTTATTATAGAGATATTTATGTAATTATTTCCTTGTACATGTAATGTATATATATGAATAATATATGAGTGATAGGAGATCAAAATCTTGTTATTGCACATTTGTAGATGGAAAAGTGGTCACTTGGAGAAGTAAAAAACAGAGTATGGTAGTAAAATCTATCGTAGAAGCATAATATGGAGCCATAGCATAAGGTGTTTGTGAATTATTACGGCTACTAAAGGTTAAGGAAGAATTAAAATTGCTAGAAGGATATCATTTATACTTCTTTTTTGATAATAAGGCTGCCATTGGTACAGATTGTATTCCAATTTAAATTATTGAACAAAACATGTAGAGATTGGTCGACCTTTTTTTGAAAAAGAAGATAACCAATTGGCTTCTAAATGTTCCATGTGTGAATTTAGAAAAATAACTTACTAATGTATTCACCAAGGGACTTATCAACAAGTTATTTCATACTTTAGTTTGCAAATTTTGGTATGTGTGGCACCAACTTGAGGAGAAGTTTTGACCAAAATCAAGGAGTGATTGTTGGAGTCATTTGGTGAACATTATTTATGAGTTATCATATGGGTGTGATAGGACTAGATAATGAATGTGAGTTTTTTTTAATGTAAATGTACTGATATAGGGAGTGCAGGAGGATCTCACAGATTACCACACCAGGTAAAAAAGATAATTCGAGTTGCCTAAACTCCAAGAATACCCGGAAAATAGAAAAATTTACACCCTAATCACAATTAATAGCGACCTATTTATATATCGACTGCTAGAGAATCACTTGTGGATAATAAGTAACAATACTGATCTATAACCCACTACTAAAAACATGGAACTACCCACTTCTTTCTACTTTTCCTCCAACAGCTGCCCAGTATCTGCCTAATCTACCTTTGACTTTGTCTTCTTGTGAAACTATGTCTTTAGTGATCTATCAGGATGATATTGTATTTTGTATTAATGTGTGATTATGTTCTTATTTAGCACAAGGTATACATGTATAAATATGGAGCTTGTAACCTATGTATATGCAAGAGAATAAAAATAGCTTTTTCTTTGATATTTCTTTTTTGCCAACATTGGAGTTATATTTCATTTACCAATTGGACACTATTTGTTTATGAATTAGTTAACTTCTCATTATATGGTTGGATCTAACATTTTACATTTGGTGCAGATTTGGGCATGTCTATATCAGTCTTCAAACACGTTTGACGAAAACTTTGGTCAACGCATTTTTGGATCCAAAACGATCATTAACTCAGCATTATGGAGCAATTCAAGGGTTAACAGCTTTGGGAACAAATGTGGTATTTTCTTCTATCATTGTTCTAACAATTATTCATTTATAAATGTTCGAATTGTTCTCTGCCAAATATTTCTTTGGCATCTATTATCATTGTGATAATGACATGATCACTGATACTCTACTATGAAAGTGCATTTTCCTATTCAATGATAGATAATTAACTTGGATAATCTTTTGAGGTTTTCTTGGAGGAAGTTTAGAAGTTATGTAATCTATGTTCTTTCAGTTTTCAAAAACATTATTGTAGGGACTATAAGTTGATTTTCTTGACATATTTGCTATTTAGTACTGTAGTCGATGGCATTTGACATTTGAGGTGTTTTAGTATTGTACTCGTGTTAACCTATTTAGTTTCAACTAACATTATTATTTCTATGGGGCAGCTCTTAGGAGTATTCTGCTATCTGAATTACTATACCAATTCAAAATTAAAAAAAGTAGATAGCAATACTGAAAATACATAAAAAAGAGGATTAAATTATGGTTTTTATTTTCATCTAATTTCAAACAATCCTAAACACGATGTTTGAATATGTCAATACTCTTATAAGGTTAGCCTTGAACATTGTAGTTTTAAGGGAAAGGATATCACTACTGATAAATTGAGGAGGCGTAGAGGGTATTCTCTCTTCATTTTGCTATCAAATAGCAAATCTGTGGTTACCCTAATGCTACATAATCTAGGACGTTTGGGCTTACTCTTGGCTATTGTAGGTAACCATTTGAATAGTAATTTTGCAAAAAATGTTGTTCTACTTTATTATAGTGCACTTTCTCGTTAATTCTGAGTACCAATTAAATGATTATATCTTGAGGAACCATTATAGACAAATTTTGGTGAATTTCTATGAAAAGAATTCTTGCTTCAAGGAAGTTGACAATAGTTCTGAAAAGTAGTTTTGTTGCGAACTTATTTATCAAAATCCAAGCTTCATTTCCAGAGTAATTAAATAGTTATTGCATATTGTGTTTATTTCCCTCAATCTTTCTAATTATGATTATTTTGTTTTTGTACTTGTAATGATTGTACATTTCTTTGATCCTTTGGTAATTAATGCTGGTACTTGATAATTAGGTTCGTCTTCTTATGTTGCCAAATCTTGCACCATATCTGCAACTTCTTGAACCAGAGATGCTTACTGACAAACAAAAAAACGAGATGAAAAGATTTGAAGCTTGGCGTGTCTATGATGCATTATTGGTAAGTTGTTGCTCTAAGCTAGAAATTTGATGCTTTTATCTGTTGTGAGAATAAAATGGATAGAACAAAGAAACAAAGAAACAAATTCCTTTAGCTAATCAGATAAGAGAAGGGGATGAGAACACCCTCAAGTAAAATAAGAACAGTGTTGATTGCAAAACAAACTCCTAGTTTTACGCTCAAGACTGCAAGTATATGGGTCATAACTTGTAGTAAAAAGTGGATATTGATCTCACAAGAATTGTGTTTAGGTACCACTTAATTCAAGTTGCTCTTTGTTTAAGAAATCGATTCAAACAAATTTAAATAGATAAGTAAAATGAAGACAAATGAAGGGTTAAAAAAACAATGCAACCAAAGTGAAAATTGTAAACTAAACTTGGTGAAAATCAAGATTAAAAATTAAGACTTTTCATTATCCCTATTTGCACCTCTTTGGTTAATTAATTCAATTTATGCTTGGCCCAAGATTTCTTAAAATTTTAGCTACCCTCTCTCAAGGTGCAGCTAAATGTCACTAGTTAATTAAATTAGGATTAACTTTGGGATCTCTCAATGTACAAAGCCTTTCTTAAACATTCAACTAGATATGATCCTATAGGCAGTATATCAATTTATTGAAATCTCTTCCTAATAAATCAATAACTTATTATCTATAGGTTTATTAAACGTCAACTCTCATTGTATATTTAACATAGATTACCAAGCTCACTCTCTCAGTTTATTGCAAGGTCGAAGCTCAATAAATAATACAAACATTATATTATTAAATCAACAACTGAAGGTTCACAAAAAGTTCAAACAACAAACTCTAAAAAATATTTTAGCCACTCATAATGTCATTAACATCCCCAACAACTAAACAATCCATAATAAAGATGCTAGAAGAGGAAAAACGAAATAGGAACTAGATGAAGCAAGCTCCTCCTGTTCTTTGCCTAAATCTGAAAAATCTGGAGGACGGGGTGATTTTCACCCAATTTGAAAGGGACGTCTTGATTCTCTACCTCTCTCTAGGCTTTCAATCTGTCTTGTTTTTTTCGACACCCTTCTAGCCCTAGGGATTTGTGCTCTTATATATCACAAGACAAGTCATAAAACCCTAAAAAAATAAGGGAAACCTGTGTATCTTTTAGGGATAAGCATCCCACGATCGTGGAAATTGGAGAAGGTAGCGAGCACTTCAAGAAAGGATTGAACTTTGAAGTTAGATGACACCTTATGGACTTACATGATAGCTTTCAAAACACCCACAGGTACCATACCATGGTTTTTACCTAAAAAGGTGTATTTTAAGTGGGAAGGTAAGGGTTTAAGCTCTAAAGTGAGGGGCTTAACAATGAAAGGTGGTGTGGGTGTATCTGTTTTCTCTAATTTCTCTAGCTCAATTTCCTCACTTAATTCCTCCTCTCACTCTCTCATGCCTGTGCACTTCAATAACTTCATTAACTTCCTCTTCAACTTGCTTCACACACTCATCTACAGCATTAATTTTCATACATATAGTACCATCTAGATTTCTTCAAAGATTTAGACATGTTAAATTCAACCTATTCATTACGAATTCTGAAAACAAGTTTTCCTTTATGCACATAAACTAATATCCTACCAGTATTCATAAAGGCTTTATTCAAAATCAATGGACAGTTTCTATCAGCCTCAAAATCGAACACAACAAAATTAACGGGAATGATAAATTTATCTACTTTTACCAACACATCTTCTACAACTCCAAATGGCCTCTTGATGGATTAATCCGCAAGTTGAATTAGCATGGATGTTGGCTTGACATCTCATAGTCCCAATTTCTTGAAAATAGTCAAAGACATCAAGTTAATACTTGCACCTCAATCACATAAGCATTTAGAAAATTTAAAGTCGCCAACAACACATGGAATAGTAAAACTCCCTGGATCTTGTAGTTTTGAAGGCATCATACTTGAGATAATCGAACTATAATTCTCCGTCAAGGTTACCGTCTGATTGTCATCCTAAGTATGTTTATGTGTCAGTATGTCCTTAAGAAACTTCGCATACTTGGGCATGCACTTCTAGGCTTCCACCAATGATAAAGTTAATCTAAGGCTTCTTCAGTTTTTTAAAAACTTAGAAGACTAAATGTCCACCTAATATTGTCTCACCCTTTGTGGATATGGAAGTTTAGGCTTGTAGGGTGGTGGTACATAAGGTCTCTCTTCTTCTATCTCCTTGCCTTTCCCCTTTTCTTGGCTATCCTTTTGCATACTTGGTTCCTCTACCTTCTTGCCACTTTGAAGTGTAATAGCCTTGAGTTGTTCCCTTGGGTTGGCCCCAATATTGCTTGGTAGGCTACCTGCACTTCTAGAAGACAAAGGATTAGTAAATTGACCTACTTGTACCTTTGTGGAGGGATGAGACATGGTTCTTCACAATCTGATCAAACTTTGCCTCCATTCTCTTTTGACTTTTCTCCTAGCTCAAAAACATCTTTCTTTGGTTCTCTTTCTGATTTGCCAGTTTGGACCCCAAGACATCTATTAACTTTTCCATTTTATTATCCAAAGATCTAAGTCGGTCTTGCTGAAATCTAGGAGATTCTTGTGGTCTTGCTTGGCTACCTACATTGTTAGTACTTCAAGAAAAATTTGAGTGATTTTTTCACCCCAGATTATAAGTATTAGAGTATCGATTGTTACCTTGTTGTGGTTGACCCAAGTAATTTACCTGTTCTGTGCTACTAGCTCCCAACAAGAAGCATTTTGCTGTGCAATGCTTATCTTGCCCACATAACTCACACTGTAATTGCATAGCTTTGGCTATAGATGAAGATGCTTCTTACATGTTGCTCAATTGCTTGGTGAGGGTTGTGATCTGTACATGGAATGCTGTAATGGAGTCAATTGGTATCATACATTTTTGCTCCTTTTGCCCCTGTCAACTCCTCTAGCTTGACCACATACAACTATTACTCGCCAACTCTTCCAAAAGATCATGAGCTGCATTGATATTTTTTCTCATCAAAGAATCTCCAGCAGCTGCATCAATGGTTTCTCTTGTGCTTTGATTTACACCATTTTAGAATGTTTGCAAAAGGAACTCCCTCGGAAGGTTGTGGTAGGGGTAGCTTCTCTACAATTCTTTAAACCTCTCCCAAGTTTCATACAAAGTCTTCTTATTACTTTGTTGAAAATTTGTGATTTATTTTTTGATTCTTATTGTCATGGTCAAGGGGAAGAATTTAGCAAGGAATGCTTAGGCTAGTTGTTCCTAAGTTGTGAATTACGCTGAATTGAGTGAGTTGTATCATGCTTTTGCTTGATCTCTCAAAGTGAAAGAAAATAATCATAACCTCACAATATCGTCAGATATCCCATTAAACCTGAAGGTGTCACATATCTCCAAAAAATTAGCAAGATGGGCGTTAGGATCTTCATTACACAACCCATAAAACTGTACACTACTGTGAGGAATGTTGAGGAGTGTTGGCTTGATCTTGAAATTATTAACTTGAATTGCTAGCCTTGCAACTCCTTAAGGACTGAATCCTAGCCTCATAAAATCCATCAATGTCCTCTCGTCCCCTCCTTGTTCTCCTTCTTCTGCCATATTTCTCTGTATATTGTCTTTGCAATTCGCTCTTCTCAACTCGTTTGTGCCTTGTGATATCTGATAACTCTTCGTCACTAAATTCAGTAGACCTTCGCGTGCTCCTTCTGTTCATGCACCTGCCAATACACAAGGAAAAGTATCAAAAACTCTTAAATCAAAGTAACCCAAACTAAACAAGATGTTAAACAAACAATTCTCGGTAACGGTGCCAAAAACTTCTTGATTGCAAAACAAACTACTAGTTTTATGCTCAAAACCACAAGTATACGGGTCGTAACTTGTAGTAAAAGCGAATATGGATCTTACAAGGATTGTGCTTAGGCACCACTTAATTCAGGTTTTTCTTTGTTTAAGAAACCGATTCAAACAAATTTAAATAGATAGATAAACAAAGACAATCTAAGGGTAAAAGGAAACAATGCAACCAAAACTAAAATCGTAAACTAAAACTTGAAGAAAATCAAAATTAAAAATTAAGACTTGTCATTGTCCCTATTTGCTCCCCTCTAGTTAATTGATTCAATTTATGCTTGGCTAAAAATTTCCTAAAATTTTAGCTACTCTCTCTGAAGGTACAATTGAATGTCACTAGTTAATTAAATTAGGATTAGCTTTGAGATCTCTCAATATGCAAAGTCTTTTCTAAACATTCAACTAGATATGAAGCTATCGTATAGGCAGTATAACAACAATTTATTGAAATCTCTTCCTAACTTGTTATCTATAGGTCTATTAAACGTCAACCCTCGTACGTTTAACACAGATTACCAAACTCACTCTCTCAATTTGTTGTAGGGTTTAAGCTCAATAAATAACACAAACATTTATATTGTTAAATCAACAACTGAAGATTCACAAATAGTCCAAACAACACCATAAAAAATATTTTAACCACTCATAATGTCATTAACATCCCCAACAACCAAATAATCCATAATAAAGATGCTAGAAGAGGAAAAATGAAATAGGAACTAGATGAAGCAAGCTCCTCTTGTTCTTTGCCCAAATTTGAAAATTTTGGAGGACAGGGTGTTTTTTTGCCTAATTTGGAATGGGAGTCTTGATTCTCTCCTAATCTGTCTTGTTTTTCGGACACCCTTTTGGCCCTAGGGATTTGTGTCCTTATATGTCACAAGACAAGTCATAAAACATTAAAAAAAATAAGTGAAACCCGCGTGTCTCTTCGAGCTAAGCATCCCACGATTGTGGGAATTATCCTTGTGCTTCCCACCATCGTGGGTTAATGTGGCAGAAACATTTTGAAACGATTTCCCATAGCCCATTCCCACGATCGTGGGTTCTTGTTCTACAGCTCCTCCACTTCTCTTCTTTCTTGGCTCCTAACTCAATCATAAAGGTGGCCGCCCGCGATTCCTACACCAAAATGATCAATTCTTACCATAAACCAATATTAAACATAAAAGAACAACCATGAAGATCAAAATAAACAAAAACACAAAATAAGTCTTAAAACACCATAATAATAACCTATTATGCAAGAAACACATGCCAAATACTTAGAATAACACATACTAATACACAACTATCAAACAGCCCATACGTTAATGGGTTGCCTGGGACTCAAACCCTTAGAGAAAATCACAAACAAATTCATTCATTCGGTGCTTGCCCGTTGAAAAACTACGTGGCTAAAATAACAAATATTCAGCGGAGCATTCTCCTATTGATCTAGATCCATTCTTTTTAAAGCACTGAACCAGAAGTTGCATACATGTTATATACTGCGCCTAAACCCTAACAATAACAAGCATAAAAATGTTAACTATTTAAACTGCTTGTCTCCTTTCTTTCGTCTACTTCTTTATCTGTGGCAATGCCTCCCTTCTCAAGAACGTTGTGCACAAGTTTTATATTGGGGAATCATCGTTGCAGGTCATACAAATACTCCCATGTTGCATTCCTAGGCTGTGAGTCCGATCATTGAATCAGAAGTTGATTGGCTGTTTGATTGTGATGTTTCACCATTCCCCTTCCAATATGGCCACTAGTTAATAAATCATAAAATCCAATTTGAGCTAATTGAGCAGAAGAAATTGAAGTATCACTTGAAATATGTTTCTTGAGCTGAGAATGTGAAAGTATGATGAATCAACATTTCTGGTTGCGACTTGTAAGCTATCTTCCATCTCTATCCAGAATTTGATAGGGTCTATAGAGTAGAGGTGATAGCTTGTGACTCGCCCTTCTTCCTATTGAATTATATTTTTAGGGTTGAAGCTTCTCATATACATAGTCTCCAGTAGCAAAAGATCTCTTTGTTTTCGTTTTGTTCGCCTGTTGTTTCATCTTGTGTTGTGCTTTCTTAAGATGGAATTTGGCCACTTGAACAGCTGTCTCTTTGTCAAAGAGAACTTGATCCACTCTTTAACACTGTTGAGTCACCTTCAAAGTTGGAAATATAGAAAGGAGGAGGATAAACGTAGAGAATTTTAAAAGGTGTGGTGTTGATCAAGATAGGTGATATCAATGGCAGAAATTATGGACCTTAATTGCATAGATTGTGGCAGATGATAATTGCAAAGTTTATGGAAAAAAATATGGCTAAGATTATGAGATTCATTCTACCATAATTACTGTATTAGCTGTATATATCTATATATTCTTATCTATAATAGGATACCAATGATTAGTGTGAATATATTGTTATCAAAAGTAGATTGTACAACAAATCTTATTTAATGGAAAGGATCCTCAAGAGGAGGCAATTCAGCCATTTACTAAAAAATTGTTATGGTATAAGAGTTTCACTTCTGTCCTTCGAAGTTTTCTGGTCTGTTTTCATTTTCATTGTGGGTTGATTAAGTTTTAATCAACTACTATGCTTTGAGATTTATTTTAAGGTCAACTTGTGTTGGGCCTTTCAGAGATTTCTGGATTTGAATTTGTTTGAGAATGGCTACCGAGAATATTTTTGGAAAAATATCGAGAGACTTTGGCTTCAAATTTGTAGGAAAGAATAATGCAACATGACAATTTTGTTTCAAAATGTTTCTGAAAGGGAAGGAGCTTTGAGGTCACATTGACGGGTCTTCTGCTGATCCTAAAGATGATAAGCAACTTAGCTAGTGGGAGGCAAAGGATACTCTAATTATCTCTTGGACTTTAGCATTTATTGAATGCGATATGGTGACCAATTTATGCCCCTTTGCTAAGACAAAGAGATCTGGGCTTATTTAAAGCTTGTATACAATCAAGATAATACTGCAAGAAAATTTCAACTTGAACTCGAGATTAATAATTTAAGTCAAGATAATTTTTCTATTGATCAATATTATTCTGGATTTATTAATCTGAGTGAATATTCTGGGGTTTTTATTCTAAGTTACCTAAAGAGGCCTTAGCTGGTCTTTAGAAGATTCATGAATTTAGTAGGCAAGTTTTTGATGAAGCTGAGATCATAATTTGAAGTTGCCTGGCTGAATTGCTGAATAGAGATCTGGTTCCTTCTTTTGGATGTCTTGTATAGCTGAGTCTCCTTCCCAACTTTGTTTGATGTCTTGTAACAGATCAGTTTGAGCTTCAGAGAGTGTTAACTTGAACAATTTAGCATTAGAGAGCCTAACTAGAGACTCAGCAGCAACTTTTTCTTTAACACTCATATATTACCTCAAATCATAGCTTAAGAGTTTAGGAAGCCATGATTGTTGAAATTAAGTTGTGTCGCAAGAATTTGGGACATTTGTGATTTGTTCTCACTATGAAATGCGTCCCAATCAAATGATGTTACCAATGCTTAATGGCTTTAATGACTTCTAGAAAATCTTTTTCATAAGTTGTTAAGCCTTGATGCGTTGTTGCTAGTACCATGCTCAAATAAGCAATAAAGTGTTGTGTTGCTAAAGAACAACCTCCATGATTATACCTCTTGCATTTGAGTCAATTTCTCTTTTAGAAATTGGGAAGCCAAGTATAGGAGCAGTAATTAAGACTCCCTTCAGGTTGTCAAAACCAAATTGAGCTTCAGAATTCCACTGTAAAGCATCTTCACCAATTCAGTTAAATTCTTAATTATAATATCAATGTGCCTGATAAATCTTTTATGATATTCAGTTAGGTCCAAAAATCCTCACTGCTCTTTGGTAGTGGTGGGTGTACTTGTCCTTCACAGTCTGTTTGTTAAGTTCCTTATAGTGACACACATTCTCCAAGAAGTGTCTTTCTTTTTCACCAATGCAATTGCAGATGAGTATGAAGTAATGCTAGGCCAGATGAATCCTTATTGTATCAGCTCTTTCACCATGCTTTTAGTGTTTTCCTTTTGCACCCCAATTATATCTGTAAGGCCAAATGTTGGCTTCTGAAGCCTCTTTCAAATGAATTCAATTATCTTGTTTCCTGTGTGATGGCAATGTCAACAAACTAAATTCACTCAGAAGTCAACTGATTTCATCCAATGTGTTCAGTGATTGTTTGCATTCCATATTGTTTCAGTTGATACTCAATTGTAACCTATGTAGCACGGACACGGCAAAATAGAGCTGTGTCCGCGTGTCGGACACGTGTCTATGTCGGACACCCACTGACACACGGTGGACACAGCTCGAACACGTCTGGAGACCACTTAGACATTGCTTAATGGAATATATGCTCCATAGAATATATGCTTAATGTTTTTTGAGAGGGGCTTATAAAGTATCAAATATGTATGAACTATCAAGATGTTGGAAGTCTTGAAACACATCAA
>JANZLF010000009.1:4511722-4525341 GCA_026546835.1 Erythroxylum foetidum | reverse complement strand
TCAATTTCTTGTTTTATGTTTCGAATCTAATTCTGTTAAAGTTGATTCTGTGGAAAATTTTAAATTCATTCCGCTGCATTTAGATTTGATCTTGCGTTAATTTTTCAACAAAAAGCTTAATCAAACGGGCCCTAACTCGGTACTAATGGAGGTATCTAAACAAAACATCGACATGTAACAGAAAATTACAAAGGAGGCTCAAGCGTACCACAATTCATAAGTTCCATCTAGTCTTCATAGAGGGGTTAATAGGTTTTCAGCTTTCCTGGACAATAATGCAGATCTAAGCCAAATAATGATCTTGTTAGCAATTTTGCATTTATCCTCCTCTACTTGCTTGTACAACCTGCAGTTCCGCTCTCTCCATATCATATATATGGTAGTAATGAAAGCATCTTCAATTAGGATAGAATTCTCCTTCCCAAGTTCAGAGTGGATGATGCCCCATCTCAATGTAGACTCCCTTTCATAAGTTTGGTTTACTACTTCCAACAAATAAAGGATCTGAGTCTAGATAGCTTTAGAAAAATCACAAGCAAAGAACACGTGATTTCTATTTTCATCAACATTGTGACAAAGAACACAAATGGTATCAGATGAGTTGAACCATCTGCATTTGTTCCTAAGCTTAAATGCAAGTGACTTAAGATGTTCAAAAATAAACATTATTGATGAACAATTACAAAAAAAAAAAAAAGGATGAAATAAGCTTTGGTAGACTTAAATTTAATTTTTGTACAAGAATTTCAGTAATTTACTTCAAATTCTAACGTGCCCAAAAAATTCCGGTCATCTTGATCTTAAGAGCACGCAAAGATTATCATTTTAATGTTCAGTCGTTTATTTCTTTTGTTTTGAATTTGATGCAAGAAGAGGTCTCCAGAGAATTACCGATCACCTTGTCTCTTTGTTTCGCTCGAGCCAACCATGGATGCTCTTTTCGACTCCATTAACATCCCAGACCTTCTCTCAACTACCGACATCTCAGACCCAACCTCCCCGCTCTCGGCCCCCGATCTCCGCCTCCTCATCACCCGCCTTGAGTCCCACTCCCTCCATATCAAATCCAAGGTCCGAAACTACCTCCTCTCTCACCGCTCTGATTTCTCCTCCCTCTTCTCGCTCTGCAATGACGCCGTTTCTCAGGCCGACCGGATTGACGGCACCCTTTCGGATCTTCTTCTCTCCGTTTCCGAGGCTCCCATCGATGTTGAGATTAGGGAGATCGTGTCTGAGATGAGTGGGAAAATGAGGGAGGCGAAAGTAAAGAGGGGATTGCTCGGATTGTTGGGGGAAATTGTGGGAATTATCCACAGGCTTCGAGGAGTGCGAGATGCGGTTAAGAATGGGCGTCTGAGAAGTGCCGCTGAAGAAGTTAGGGATTTGAAGAAGGCGTTGAGGATTGATGACGATGAGGAGGATGCAACGGAGCCCGTAGTCTTTGGTATGCTGAGGAAGGAATGGCTCGACTGCTTTGAGGAGGTGGCTTTCTCTCTTTCTCTTCAACTTACTTTGCTGACTAGTTATCATAAGGCATTGTTTGGTTGCTGATAAATTTTGAGGGTAAACGGAAGAGAATATTTTCCAAATCGGCAATTAAAATTAAATTAGCCATTCAGTAGTATCGAGTGCATGAATGAATCAATTACTCAGCAGTTTGCTATAGTTTTTATAATTTTGTTGTATTCTGATTGAAAAATATTGGTGATTTTCATTTTAGAGGAATTGGATTTGGGTTTGTAGATTCAAGAGGTGCTTGTGAGGTTCATGGAAAATGCTGTGCGATTTGATCCTGATTCTGGTACAGTTGAAGTCAAGTATCAGTTGAGTGTCGACCAAATTTCTGGGGTTGACCTTCGCACAATATTGGAAGCCATGGAAGTGAGTACATTTTTAGTAAGATTGTCTTCTTTCTATATTTGTGTTCATGAAATAATCCTCCAGTGTTTTGTATCTGTTGAGAGACCTTTGCTATCATGAGAAAAGCAGTTCAAAACACAAGAACTTACTTTTGTTCCCCAGAAAACTGTTTCAAAATGTTCCTTGAGTATCTTATCTTCGTCTCGGTACTGGAATTTAAATAAACCAAGTTTTCAATGGAGTATAAATCTTCAAGTTGCAAAATTTTAACACAGCTGTAAGTGTTTATTTCACTAGGTGGTTGGAATTTTAGATTATGGATTTGCTAAAGTGGCTGATCAAATGATCAAGTTTGTCTTCACTCCTGCTGTAAATTGTGGATCACTTATATCATTTGTAGAGGATGTGGAAAACGTATCAGAAGAATTGACGATGGCGGTACTGAACATAATGCCATCACATGATCATAAGGTAAAGAGTGCTTCTTCTACCACCAAACATTTTTGTTTTTGTTTTTTTATTGCTAAGATTTTACTGTGTGGCATCCCACATGAACTGGGCGTTAAATTCCTATATCAGATAATTAAATTCCCATATCAGATAGGAATGAGGAAAAATGATAGTATATATGCCTGCTGAAATGACTACTAATAAGCTTCTACAGTTATTTTTGGGCATGGGCTTTTATAATATCTGAAATGTACTGTTGTTAGGTCAGTTTGAATATGGACCATTACAGATTATATCAGAACTGACCTCTACGAGTACCATGTTGGTATGGGGATAAATTAAGTCAAAGTGGTGGGCTTATGATACTTGCAGATGACAAGTACGAGGAATGGTGTGATAACAAGGATCATGAGTGGTGCAATAAAAGGATCATGACTAAGGAGTGACTCCTAGCATACTTTTAGTAAAAGCAGGAAAGATGGAAGATTTTGGATGTGGATTTGGATTGTAGATTTGGACCATGATGAGGACATAAAGAATTTATAGAGAGATTATGATATCTTACATGATAAGCTCTTCACCTCAGATTGGATGAAGCACAAATCATGAATCTAGGATCTAAGGAACGTTAAACAACTCAGAAGGTATTTCTGCCACACCCACAGAATTTAGGAAAGGATTGGGGGTGATAAGGAATGGGATTTATCTTCACAAGCACTTGCTTGAACGAAAAAACAAGTCTTTAAAGAACACCAAGGAACGATTTCTCTATAGTAATACAAAAGAACACTCAATTTGTTTTCTGAATTTTGAATGAATGAAGTCTGCCTACAATACATGAAATAAAGAGTATTTATACCAACCCTATTGACTTGGACGACTTTCATAAGGGTAGGAATTGGGTTTTGGCCCATTCTAGTTTAAAAGAATAAACTTCCTAACAAATAAGCTTAAAACAAGCTGACTAGCCTCAAACAAACCAAAAGACGTAACTAGGCTTATTTAAGGCTAGAATCCACTTCTTTAAGTCCTAAATAGCATAACTAAAAGTTCTAAATAAATAAAATAAGATGCCCAAGCAATTGGCCCAGAGATGCTCAAAACAGCCTAATTGTAACAAAGGAGATGTTTCCAGTTGTGCATCAGGTCCAGCCTTCTTCAACAAGTCCAACCCATTGCTCCAAGCCTTGAATCATCACGTGTTCCCAAGTGTTTTAGCTTCTTCTCTTGCATATAGATCTACCATCAGATTGTTAAGAGCCTCGTTAGCATGCTTAGCCCGCAACCTTGTCGTTGGACCTCCAAGATTCTCCAATGGATCTTTTTCCCTGATATCACTTTGTTGAGTTTGTTTAAGTGTTTCTCTTTGCTGCCCAAGCTCTCCAGCACGTCCTTGTCCCAATCCTTCTATCTTGCCTGAAGCTACTTGTGATGCTTGATCTCCATCATTACATGGGTGGATTGGGAAGAGATAGGATAGTTTATAAAATATGACTAGTAATCAACTTATAGCTAATTATTTTCAAGCATGTGATTTTTAAAGTTCAAAATAGGGTTGTTTTTGAGCCCATTTGAACATGGATTGTTACACACTGGCTTGTGTATAAAGTAAAACCAAAGAGTAAGGAATATAATTTGCAAGCTGCACAGGCCTAGAGATTTGACATGGTTTTGTCTGTCAAATGTCATTTCTTTTGCAGTTTAAGTGATCTTTGTATAAACAGATTTGTGGTATAGGCGGGCAAAGATTTATTGACCTTTGCAGAAGATAATGTAATAAATGCCTTTTTCTTCCATCATGCAGCAGTAATGCATGTAATCATGCTAATTGTGATATCCTAGGAATGTCTTGTATTGCAACCCAGAGTTGGTGATATCCTAGGAATGTCTTGTGTTGCACCCAAAGTTATACTTGAGAGAGAGAAACTGGAAGAAAAAGTGAAAATAATGTCTTTAGTGTCTGATAACTGCATTTTGTTTTAGGTGCAATGCTTCAACTGTATTTTTGACATTCTCTAATGTTTGTTTAGATGGGAAAAATGGATGCTGTCACCTTGTACTCGGGGATTCTTCAGGTTATTAAGTTTATTTACAGAGGTATATGCTTCCAAAATGGTACTTGGGTTCGATGTTTTGGACGACTGACATGGCCAAGGTTATCCGAGCTTATTATTACTAACTTTCTCTCAAAGGTCTGTTTTCTTGACTTTTTAAACTTGAGCTACAAATCTTTACGACTTTTTATTGAACAGGAAGTTATACTAATTAATTTCACTAAATATATACATCTAGTTGGTTTCAGTTGAAGCTTGAATTAATTGTTGAACTGCTTATCATCGTCCTCAATTATTGACAATATTAGAATCGTAATATACAACTGCATAGTACTGCCAAGCAAGTAAAAGAATGCCTCTGATCTGATGGAGTTATAGACATTATTCTCATTTTTTTGTGTTTCATAAGATGATGAATATTTGCTCTTCAAAAAAAAAAAAAAAATTAACTTAAAAAAAAAGATGATGGATATTTGTGCTGGGGTTGACCTAACAAATCATCAATGTATCTTTAGATGTGCTGAACTAACTTCTTATATGTATGCTTGTAAGAATTACAGATCTATTTGTATATGTCAAGTAAGGGCTATATCCATTCATGGTAACTAATCTACAAAGTTCATTGGTTTGAACATTTCATTTTGTTGTCTTGCTGAATAATGAAACAGGTTTTTCAATCTTCTAAACTAATATTGATTTCTATAATGCATTTATTCATTTTAAAACTTTTGTCTGCTACATATTTTGATTCAAATGTTCTTTCTGCGCATGCTTTCCTTCTTTGTCTTGCTTTAGGCTGTCCCTGAAGATGCCATGAAACTAGCTGACTTTCAAAAGATTATCAAGCATACATCTGAATTTGAAAATTCTATAAAGGAGATGATGTTCATCTCATCAGCTGATAACATGGACCTGAAGTTGAGCAATTTTACTGAAAATGTTGAGGTTCACTTTGCTTCAAGGAAGAAGACAGAAATCCTGGCAAAAGCTAGAAATTTGCTTTTACATTGTGATTTTTCCATTCCTCAGGTGTGATCCAATGACCGAAATTGTTTATGTGATTATCTAAGAAGTTATTTCCTGAGTAATGATTTGTTTTTGCAGGAGTATATGAGAAAAGATCCCGTGCCACTAAAAGATAGAAATTCTGTTAATTCCTCCAAGTATGTTGTTAACTTGCTTTTTCTGTCTGAGAGGTGTGTCGTATCTGAAACGGCTTCACAATTGATGGAGTTGATTCATCAGACACTGAAGGTTGTTGACCAGTAACATGGAAAAATCGAACTCGGTCTCTTTGAAATACGTTGAATTTTTTCTAGTTTAGTGAACCTCTAAATCGATTAGAAGGGCATGATCATTCATAAGCTTTTGTTTTCCTTGCCTGGCATGCACTACTATTTTGTATAGCCTATGTGTTTATTACGGTTTCACCCCCAAAAGATGTCTTTAACAAATGTCCATAATCGTACTGGCTTTCTGATTTCAATTTTTGGGTTAATAGAAATATCAAAATAATTCTGCCTTAGGAGTTGAAGCTATAGGTGATGTTCAAGGACTTGGCTTAGAGGAATCCATGATTTTCCTTTTTATTAAAATTTATTATTTACCTATATCATTGTCTATGCTTCGTCATTGAGCTAACATAAGTTTCTTGTGCCAAACATAGTTTCCATATGGCTAACATTCATCAACTCGTATCTCTCTTCAATCAGTTATGAAATGTCCTCCCTTGGCTTTCTTTTGTTGCACCACCTCCTCTTCTGTCACCGTCTGTCTTCCAGTTATTGTATATAATAGGGCATCAAAGAATCCTGTCATTGCATTATTGAATTGTTAATAATAGGTAGGAAATAGGGTCAACTTAAGTGCATGATGTCACCCAACTCATAGCTTCTTGACCAATGATCTGTAAATCTGGTGCAGGTTGTTTGCCTTTCATCTCCAAGAGTTGCACTGCAGTTCTATCATGCTGCTAGGGATGTTATACTTCTTTATGAGGCAGTTATTCCTGTGAAGGTAAGTGTATGTGAAGAAAACATGGAAGATTGTCAGTTGCTTGTAGCTCTGTGGTTCAGTTATCCAATGCAGAACTATATCATGCATAATATCGACATTCTGTGAAGACATGGAGGTTGGCCACAGGCATTTTAGGGTGTCTCTTCAGAGCTATCATAATAAGTTCTAGTTTTATCTTCTCATTGAGCTTCAGATGTATTATTTTTTTGACTTTGATTTTTACCAATATTCTACTAATTTCAGTACAAAGATCTAAGAGGCTTGTGGCTTTTGCATGCTCATATTTGTGATGCTAATATTTAAATTTGATTTGTGAAGTTAGAAAGGCTGCTTAATGGCATCAACCAGGTTGCTGTTCTCATGCACAATGACTGTCTCTATTTATCTAAAGAGATATGTGGACTGGCCTTTCAGGTATGCATAGATTATCAACTACTTTATGATCATTAAAAAAATTTGCTTAATCTTCTTTATATCTACCCGAGTAATTGAGAAGGCATAATTGAGTACCATGTGGTTTCCTCTGTTCTTAGGATGACAGAATTGTGATTTGTTCTAGCAATAACATTTGTATACTTGCAAATTCCACATTTTTATTACCCAGACAACAAAATAAAAAATTCAAACTCTGCCTTCTTGAGAGATACAAAGTCCCAAATTTTGATGGTGGGAAAGCTAACCCTATTTTGTCTTTGAATCATGTTGTAGTACCGTCCATACTTTCCATCCCCAATAAAAGAAAATGCTGTTTTTGTTGATATGGCTCCGCGGTTTCAATTAATGGCGGAGGAGATTCTGCAGAGACAGATTGAAATCGTTATCTTAAATTTGAAAGAGGTACTAGAATTGAAAGACATTCCTTATATGGTCCCTTACCACTGTTAGGAAATGTTGGGACTTATTGGTTTATAACAAATCTCTGTTTTGTTAGGCAATTGATGGTGCTGATGGTTTTCAGAACACTCATCAAATGCAACAATATGAGTCTGCTAAGTTTAGCATAGATCAGGTGGAATTTTCAGTCTTGTATTTGTCATTTCGGTTGTTGCTGTCTTTTTTAGAGTTAAGTGGAACTGAATTTTTGTTGATCAGGTTATTTTCATTCTCGAGAAGGTACGCATCATTTGGGAGCCTCTCTTACTCCCTTCAACTTACAAGAAAAGCATGTGTACAGTTCTAGAGTCAGTTTTTTCCAGAATCTTGCGAGACATACTCCTCCTAGATGATATGGCAGCTGATGAAACTTTACAGGTAATGTCAAATCAACAAAGTTATAATTTTTATTCTTCAAATGTTAATTTTTTTTTGGGATTTATTAACCTCACTTCATGAATTCCCAGCTGCAAAGACTGATCAATTTGATGCTGGAAAGCCTATCTCCTCTGATGGAGTCCCTGACTGCTGTCATCCATGGGCAAAACTCAGACGAATATTTGAGACACCCAGATAATGACCTAATACCATCTTTATCTAAAATCCGCAAGCTTGCAGGTAGTTTTTTGTCTGTTGCTTAAGTTTCTCAATTGTTAACCTGTTTGTTTATGCAAGTACCCAAGTTATTCATTTTCCTCAATGATTTCAGAATTGCTGGACATGCCTCTAAAATCAATCACGACAGCTTGGGAGAGTGGGGAACTTCATAGATTTGGTTTTACCATTTCAGAGGTAAATTAATACCTGAGCTTACCTGGGACTTAAATATGAATAGAATTTGTCAAAAGTAAAATAGTTCATTGATACTGTGAGGTCAAAGATTCTTTTGTTGGGCAATAGTAATGACAATGGGAAGGTCTGGGCTCGAATTCTAGCCTGGTCAGGTCTGAATACCCTAGTCAAATTCCAATCAAATTTATTTTAGTCTACTGACTTCATGTTGGGTCAGTCCGATTTTCCTTAATTGGTCGGAGCAGAAAAAATTGGCAAGTCCGATTCCAGTCAGATCAGAATTGACCCTTTTGGTGTTTGTCATGCCCTTGTGGGCACTCCTACTTATGAATCTAATTTTAGGTTTGTAAATTGCAACACCTGTGTTAAATGCCAAACTTTCTGTTCCCTTTCATCGTTTTCAAGGGAAGTGGACGTGGCGAATCAGGGAAAGGAGGTTCAATTCTCATTTTCTGAACATGTCAGGGATAAGGCAGATCTATTGAGAAAACTTATTTAGCTGAAAATGGAACTTGCAAGCTGCACATTTTACCAAATTTGCAGTTTCTTTTTGTCTTCATATTTTGGGTACTAGCAAACTGTATTTCTTTTCTTTCTTTTGGCCACAGAAGCTGGTGGCATCCAAATCAAGTCCTTCTAAATCTTCTTTCTTAAATGTATCAGATAGTTTTTTTTTTTTAAATGCATCAAATAGTTTTTTATGTGATTCTACCCTTTTACAATAAGCTAAGAAGCTCTTTCTAGTTTTTATGTGATTCTACCCTTCTACAATGAGCTAAGAAGCTCTTCATTTCTGCAGGTGGAAGAATTTATTAAAGCTATATTTGCAGATTCACCCCTACGAAAAGAATGCTTATGGAGGATAGCAAATGTAAGCCTGTAGACACGGCTTAGCAATTTATATCTATTGGAAGTCTGAAAGTTTCAGCATATTGGGATTCTTGCATCAACTAAACGATGGGAAATCTTTTATGGCGAAGCGCTCGGAGAAATTTGGTTTCCAGTCTGGGCGGCCATAGGCAATTTACGTTAATCTCGTTTTCGATTCATGTAAAGTTGAGCAGCATATAGGTTAAGAGTGAAGGTGTCTTTCTTTGTGTTATTTTCTTTTCTCAACTTTCAGTCATTCTTTGATTGATAGGATAGGATGCAGCAGGAAGATGGTTGAATCGAAAGGTAGATAATATGTCTTATTTTTAGCTTGGATGATGATGTGTAGATTTGAGACTGTTATCTTATCTGTGAAACATATATTTTGGACTGAGAATTATACAGCTGCGTTGATAGGCCACTACGACATACCAGCAGAGTCATTATCAAAAATAGAAAGTATTTGGATTAGTGCTGATATTATTTATTTTTACTGACATTATTTATTTTTACTGCATTTGTTTTATTTATTTTCCTAGTCAAATGGTTGGCAGAAAATCATGGAATCATATCTTTTTAGTGCCGAGTTGTGGCCAAGAGAATAGGACTTAGTGGTTGCTCTTTAGTGCCGAGTTGTGGCCAAGAGAATAGGACTTAGTGGTTGTTTCGCCTTTCTATTTATTACTTGTATCTGCAGCACTGATCATCAATCAAAAATCATCAGAAACTTCTTATTCTATCTCTGTTCTTTTTCTTGGCTTTGACTGGGACCTAATATTGGTATCAGAGCCGTATTTATTTATTTTTCCTTTCTTTCCTTCTTTCAATGGCTACGAACAAGGAAAAGATCGAAAACCTTGAAGCGGGGCTTGGCCAACTCCAAGACAATCTGTCACGAATGGAGAAAGGGATTGGCGAAGACTTGCAATTTATTAAAGCAGCAATTTCAAAGTTATCAGAAAACACCTTACCTAATAAGGAAGAATCTAGTGACGCGAATGATCGCGTTAGCCAAATATGTGCTACTCCTGAAGTCTCTAAAGATGGAGGGAGACCGCTATTTTCGGCTAAGCTCGCAAAATTGGAATTTCCCAAGTACACAGGGGACGATCCGACTGAGTGGTTTACCAGAGTAGGTTAGTTCTTCGCATACCAGGGAACTCTAGAGACCGAAAAAGTTTCTTTAGCCTCTTACCACCTCCGTGGTGAAGCAAACGAGTGGTGGCAGTGGCTCCGGCGAACACATACAGAGGCAGGAAAGGTTGTTTCGTGGGAAGTCTTCTCCGAAGAATTGTGGGCGCGTTTTGGGCCTACAGACAGTGAGGATTTTGATGAATCACTTTCCAAAATCCGTCAAACAGGTGATCTGCGTGATTATCAGAGGGAGTTTGAATGCCTTGGAAATCGAGTGAAGGGCTGGACTCAAAAGGCATTGGTTGGAACTTTCATGGGAGGTCTAAACACTGAGATTGCAGAAGGGATTCGAATGTTTAAACCCAAGACTTTGAAAGACGCCATAAGTTTGGCTCGAATGAAGGATGAGCAGTTGCTACGTAATAGAAAAGCAATTCGCCCATCTCTCCAATCGAGTTCTTTTTCTTCGACCAAAATTAAACAGACAACTCCAGTTAAACGTCTGACCTGGGATGAGATGCAAAAACGAAGAGCTCAAGGGTTGTGTTTTAATTGTGATGACAAATTTACACCAGGACACAGATGCACCAAACCTCAGTTACTACTTTTGGATGGCGGTTGTGAATTGGAGGACGAAGATGCTACAGAAGTGGAGATTTCCTTACATGCCTTAACAGGGTGGGCTTCAGCAAATACTATGAGGGTTGTGATCCAAATTAATTCGGTCGAATTAATTGTTCTCATTGACAGTGGATCAACTCATAACTTCGTCAATGAGAGAATCGCCGGATTGCTCAAATTGCCGACCATACCTACAACACCGTTCAATGTCAAAGTAGCTAATGGCAGCCCTTTGCGGTGTGCCGGCAAGTTCAACGATATTCCGTTCTCTCTCCAAGGTATACCATTCACTGCCACATTTTATTCTCTTCCTATAATGGGTCTCGATGTTGTTTTGGGAATACAGTGGTTACAATAGCTGGGTACAGTGGCCTGCAACTGGAAGTTATTGACGATGGACTTCTTCTGGGAAGGAAAACAACGCCACCTGCAGGGGATTCAAACACAACAAATTGAATCGCTCTCCTTGAAAGCAATCTCCAAGGAATTGCGTCATAACTCTGCAGTCTTTGCTCTTTGCCTTGAATCGCCCACTATCACTCTTCCTACGGATCTCCATCCTGATATGCTGCAATTATTAACTAAATTTTCAGATGTATATCAGAAACCCAGCCAGCTTCCCCCACAGCGGGATATTGAACATCACATTAATCTCCAAGAAGGTGCTGATCCAGTAAATGTTTGCCCTTACTGATATGCCCACTTTCAGAAGGATGAAATTGAGAAACAGGTCCATAACATGTTGACAAAGGGACTGATTCGACCCAGTACTAGTCCTTTCTCATCTCCTGTTTTATTAGTAAAAAAAAAAGATGGCTCTTGGAGGTTCTGCACAGATTACCGAGCTCTGAATCAAGTTACTGTCAGAGATCTATTTCCGATTCCGACTGTAGAAGATGTGCTAGATGAGCTCCATGGTGCTACATATTTTACTAAACTTGATTTTATTGCAGGATTCCACCAAGTCCGGGTACACCCTCCTGATATTCATAAAACGGCATTCCGCACTCACAATGGGCATTACGAGTATTTGGTGATGCCCTTTGGGCTTTGCAATGCGCCCTCCACCTTCCAGGCACTTATGAATACTGTATTCCGACCCTACTTGCGAAAGTTTGTGCTTGTCTTCTTCGATGATGTTCTCATATACAGTCCTACATGGGAGTCTCATCTTGAGCATGTTCAATTGGCCTTTGAATTATTGCGGCAACACAAATTTTTTATCAAGCTCAGCAAATGTGCCTTTGGACAACGGCAAATAGAGTATTTGGGGCATGTTGTTTCAGGCGCGAGTGTGCAGGTGGATCAATCTAAAATCAACGCAATTCTTGACTGGCCTTCTCCTTCTTCTGTCACAGAATTGCGTGGGTTTCTGGGACTCACTGGATACTACAGAAAGTTTGTTCGAAATTATGGAATATTGGCTCAACCCTTGACCACCTTGTTAAAGAAGGGTCATTTTTCCTGGTCTGCAGATGCCGAGGCTGCTTTTATAGCCTTAAAGAATGCAATGACAACAACACCTACATTAGTTGTACCTAATTTTAATGAGCCTTTTATTATTACTACTGATGCTTCAAATACAGGTATTGGTGCGGTGCTATCTCAGAATGATCAACCCATCGCGTTCATGAGTCGCGCCCTGGGCTATTCCAAACAATCTTGGTCAACTTATGCTAAGGAGATGCTGGCCATTTTACAAGCAATCCGTACCTGGCGCCCCTACATCCTGGGCCGCAAATTCATTATTCAAACAGACCAAAGAAGTCTCAAATATTTGGTCGAACAACGGATTGTTACCCCAGAGCAGCAGAATTGGGTTTCAAAACTCCTAGGTTATGATTACGAGATTGTGTACAAACCAGGCAAAGACAATCATGTTGCAGATGCGTTATCACGCGTCTCTGGTAGTCCTAGTCTTAATTCTCTGTTTTTGCCGCAATCTTCTCTGTGGGATCGTATTAAAGCTACTCTCTCTTCAGATCCGTATATGCTTAAAATTGGTCAGCTTGCATCTGCTAATCCGGGAAAGCCTTACTCTTGGAAGAATGACTTGCTGTTTTATAAGAATCGGGTGGTAGTTCCTCCTGACACTGATTTGCCTATTCAGCTTTTGTAGGAATTTCATGACTCACCCTGTGGTGGTCACTCTGGAATCCTTCGCACTTTTAAAAGAATTGCCCAGCAATTCTATTGGCCCTCTATGCAACTTCAGATTAAGAAATATGTTGCTACTTGTACTGTCTGCCAAAAAAATAAATCGGCCACTACTTCTCCTGCTGGTCTTCTCCAGCTGCTACCCATTACTCACCAAGTTTGGGACGATATAGCAATGGATTTTATTGATGGCCTTCCAGTTTCAACAGGTAAAGATTCAATTCTTGTTGTCATTGACAGGTTGAGTAAGTACACTCACTTCCTGCCTTTAGCACATCCTTATTCTGCTAAAGTGGTTGCTGAACTATTTGTTACTGGAGTTGTTAAATACCATGGCTTACCAAGGTCAATTGTTAGTGACCGTGATCCGATTTTCATGAGTCACTTTTGGCGGGAGTTTTTCAAGCTTTCGGGTACTAAACTTAATATGAGCTCTTCCTATCACCCTCAAACGGATGGCCAATCCGAAGTCACCAACAGATGTCTGGAACAGTATCTTCATTGCTTTGTGAGCCAACAACCGCGAAAGTGGTGTTCGTATTTACCATGGGCAGAATTTTGGTACAATACGTCCTTCCATAGCTCTATTGGAATGACACCCTTTTTAGCTCTTTATGGCAGGGATCCACCAACGATTCCTCGTTATGAACCTGGTTCTTCTTTGGTTAACGAAGTTGATCGTAACTTGGCTACCCGGGATGCAATTCTGCCTGATAGTGAAATACATGTAACAGAAGCAACAGAAACAAGTCGTGGCTTACCCACTTAACAACTGGAATTTGAAATGGCAAC
>JANZLF010000009.1:4484011-4496258 GCA_026546835.1 Erythroxylum foetidum | reverse complement strand
GCCGCTTTAGCGCCGCTTTTACCGCGACACCAAACCGCTCCGCTACAAGGGTTTCTGTAGCGGATAGGTGCCGCTCCTCCGCGATAGCGCCGCGATCGCCCGCTATTAACTACTCTGATCACCTATATGTTAATTTTATGAACCTATAACACACACCTTTACCATGCACCTGTCATTTGATAAAGACATTAAAGAAACAATTTGTCAAGCCACAAGTTATATGGAGCAGATGTATCTTTCAATACATTGCAACTACTTTTGTAAATAAATAATTAACAGCAAGCAATTTTTAGCTCAATCTAGGATGAGTAGAAAAACTACCAAAACTCTTACCAAGGTGCAAAAAACTCAACAATCCAAAGTTCTTTACTTTTGAGCACCAGCTCATCAAAGTTGCGAGAGTTCAATTCTACAGATGCATTAGGTTCAGATTTCTCACTGGAACCACTGGTTGATTTTCCACTCAAACGGTCTTTCAAGAGTGACTTTATCTGTACAAGGACAAACATGGTTTGATCATATGCAAGATAAAATGAATGTGTGTGTGCGTGTGTGTGTTTCGGTGTATCAAATTACTCCTGAAACCAGTAACCAGACCTGCTGGAGTGTAAATTCCGCAATAGGTTTTACATCCCTAGCTCCCTGGTAATCTACTGGAGGCTTTCCGGGGACAAACACCTTTATAGTTGGAAAACCCTTGATGCCATATTCCTGCTCCGTAATAACACTTTGTCGATCAAAACACCAACACCAAGAACATTAAAAGATTGGATTTGGAAAAATGACGCTGTTTAGTTCTGAGTTGAACCTGAGCAAGAGACTTGTGTGCATCAGCATCAAGAGCTGCAACAGTTGCAACACCTTTCAAAACAGTTGCTGCTTTCTCCCATGTTGGAGTGAGAGCTTGACAATGTCCACACCAAGGAGCAAAGAACTCAACCAAAACTACTCCATTCGAGTTTAACACCTATATCATTGATTAAGTTTCAAAATTTGCAAAAGGCAAAATGAAACTGATCATGTACTAGTACTAGTAGACCGCCCATATATTGGATCATTGAATATAGGAATTGAATAACACCATAACCTAATGGAAATGGATAAGATGTAGAAATCTGAAGTATTATTATACCTTGGACTTGAAGTTGGAGGGAGTGAGTTGGAGCACAGGGGATGATGGCCCGTAAAGTGCGAAACTCAGATTCCAACCGAACACCATTATCAAAACACCTATCAACAATGTCACCCATTCTGATCGTCTCATGTCTTCTCTCTTTTTTTTCCCCAAAGTTCTATCCCTCTCTTTCAATTTTCCTGCCCAAACGCCAAGCGAGATGAATAACACTCCGCTGCGAGCAGGCTACGTGTTCCCTCCAATAGAACCACGACACGTCAGGCACTGAATTTTAAATCTGCTTCTTATAAACATTTCAATGTCAATCTTTGTCTGAACTTTATTTTCCCTAATTTTAATTAAGTGTATGTGTTGGGAAATCTCATGCGCAATAAAAAATAATTTTTCATCCAATTTTGTAAAAGTTAAAATAATTTTAAATTATATAATATAATCAATGAACATGCAAAATAAAGTATAAATTTGAATTTGTGCATATTATTTACACACATTAAGCATAAATGTGAGATTTTGAGCTTAAAAACAATTTCATTGTTATATTGTACTCTTTTATTCTTTGTCATGTGTCTATCATATATAGTTGAATGATTATAAAACTTGCTTTTTTTATTCTTATTTAGATTATATCAAAATGATACATACATTTAGATTTAACTAGTTGTTTTGGCCTATTCTTCTTTGATTATTATCTACCTTGTTTTATCGTTAAGAGTAACTAATTTTGATAGTTAACCTTTTTTAATTGAAGATAGCCACATTGATAGCCAATTATCCTGTTTTTTCTAAAACTTTTCATCTATTTTTCAAACCCTAAAGGATTTGTATGTTCTTGATTGTGTAAAGCTTAGATTATATTGAAAAACTTTAAAGAGAAGGTCCATTGTGCTCACAATTGTTGGTGTATAATTATTATTATATTTATTTCTTTTTAAGTGCATTGTCTTATGTGCTCTCAAAAGTGTCTTAAAGTTCAAGGTTAAAAAAAAGAAAAAAAAGTTTGGAGAGTGAGAATAATTATTGTTGTGCCAACTTAAATCTTTACTTGAAGAACTTATGTTATAAAGAGCCAATTTTTTTATAGTATTGCTTATGTAAATTTCCTTCACATTGTTATCATTTGACTATCTTTTTCATACCTTTACCCTGACCTTATTAGACCCTATTTAAAAGACATTTTGATTTTTGTTTCTAGTTAAGTTATTAATGGTGGAGAAGTGATTTTATTTCAAACTTATGGATAAGATTCCTTCTATATATTGATTTGATGAGTTTCATTGCAACCCTAAACACTTTGAGTGAATTGAGTGAATCTTTTGTGAAGGTATAAAATTTTATGCATTTGATTTTAAAAAGATTGTCAATTTGATTGTTATCAATAATGGTTTATGGAAGTTTGTTCTTGGACTTTTAGATTCTAATTATATGTTGATTTGATTCATAAGATATGATAACTTAGGGTGTGGATGGATAGGTTAAGAATGAATAAGGATAGATGTTTCTAAGTTTTATTATTTGGATTATGAATTGCTTGAGGAGAAGAAAATGCTTTAATGTGGGGAAGTTTGAAAAATGCTTAATAGATTATATTTGTAATCCTGTATTTCATGCACTTTGTATGTTTATTTAATAGTATTTACTTTTTTGGTATTAGTATATTTTTCGGTCTTAAGTACCTTTATGGATCGAAAGGAAAAGAAGTCAGGTGAAATCAAGAAAGAAAACTAAAGAATTAAAGCTATTTTGGAAGGACACACCTATATAGGTGAAGGACATGCTCAAGGAATTTGGTTCATAAGAAAAAAGTTAGATATAGCATTGGTCAATTATAAATGGTTTAAGAAGTTTAAGCATAGTAGAGCTTAATTTAATAACTCTCTAAGTTTTGATCATTCTCTAATTAAGATTTTTAATCTCTTTAGGGTACATATCAGAGCTTGCCTATTTAAGTTCTTCAACCTTATAAGAAATGCTAATGATTTCCAAGAGACATTAAAAGAGGGTTTGAGCTTAGATGTTCCGAGCTATGCTTCTTAAAGATTATATAGGAGACTCATAAGAATCAAGCAGAGGCTTAAAAAGCTAAAGTTAAGTATACAATCAGACATTGAATTAACATTTAAGACAATTAGACAAAATCTTATATAAAGATAAAGAGACATGTATGATAGTCCAATTGATGTATCAAGAGGTTAAAGGAGAAGTAAGTTATGAGAGACCATTACAAGGCTTTAGAAGTTGATAGTTTAGAAGTTAAGGGTGTTATGGCTCAAAGAAGGAGATAACATTTCCAAATTCTTTTATAGATCCCTGCTTGCTCAAAGAAATAACAATAAAATTTCAAGCTTAAGAGATGATGATGGTGTGGTTTTCTGAGATCAAAATGAACTCATATCTTATGCATAGATTATTATCAAAGCATCTTGGAGTCCTTAGGTAGGTGTGTTTCCTTTGTTTTATCTATTAGCACCATTGTTCCTAGGATTTTGTCATCTTAGAGGAAATTGAAAGTTTTTTTTCATTTTAATCATAAAAAGCACTAGATCTAGATGGATTTAATACATTTTTATCAGAAATCTTATGATTATATTAAAACCTATATCTGTGAAGTTGTTTTAGAATTCTTCTCTAGTTTAAGGATGTTGTTATCTTAGAATAAAACTTATTTATGTTTGGTTTCAATTACTTATAATCCTTATTCCTTGAAAGATTGTAGGTCAATCTCTTATTGTAACACCTTTTACAAGATAATTTCCAAGCTATTTGCTTCAAAGAATTAAGCACATTATATCATCTTTTATGAGTTACTTATAAATAAACTTCAATGAGGGAAGAAGTATAAGGGATAAAATCATACTTGTCAAAAAATTATTTAAAAAAACTACCTTATGGAAGGATCCGATAATAATTGTGCTTTAAAGATTGATCTTCATAAAGCATTTGATATTATAGATTTGGGCTTTATTCTCTAGAAACTCTTAGCTTTCCAACTATATTCATCTTTTAACTAAACCAATACATCTCCACTACTTTGTTTAGGATGTCCATCTGTGAAGAATGTTTAAACATTTTCAAGGGATTTAGAGGAATTAGAAAAAGGGATCCTTTATCCCCTTACTAGTTTAGTATTTATGTTGAAAGTCCTCTCTATAGTCATTCTTCATAATATAAGTATAGAGAATGGATTCAAATTTCGCGAGAAATGTGAATAACTACATATTACTTAGCTAGCATTTACAAATGGCCTTTTGATATTCTTTGGAGCTAATTCAAGTTCTATTGCCTAACTTATAAGGTTTATTAATGAATTCAGCAATCTCTCGTGCCTATACATTAACAGAGATAAAAGTTTCCTAATGATCTTAGTTATTGCTTCCCATTCATCTCATAAACTTCTAGGAATATTAGGCCTGGTGCTTAATCTCCACCTTTTACCTATTTAGGTGTCCATATTACCACAAAGAGGATCTCATATATACTTTCAAGTTCTTTATGATGTTATAAGAAAAAAGACTTGGGAATTAAACTAACAAGTGTTTTTCTTATGCAGGCAAATTGCAATTAATCATCTTTGTGCTTAGCAATCTGTATGTTTATTATTCATCTCAATTATCTCTCTGAGAAGTTATTTATGGATATTAAAAATCTATTTAGAAACTTCTTCCAATTAGGTGATGGAAATGCTAAAATATATACCAAGGTAAGTTAGATAGACATATGTCTACCAAGGCAGAGACTTTGGAGAATTATCAATAATAAAGAGTCTTTGTGGTTTAAACGGGTCCATGGACATTATTTAAGAAATAGGAACATTTAGATTATCAAGCTTAGGATGGATACTTTTTATAGCATACTTTAAATTATGAAGCTCAAGGAAACCATGTAGCCTTTGATTCAAATTAGGTTTAAGAATAAGAATAATACTTGGCTGTGGACTGATAATTAGAGTGCTCTTTCCATTTATGCTTGCATCCTAACTACTCTAGTATGATGGGTTCTTTCCTGTTAATGGTAGAGTTAATTCTTTAATTAATGGAAATAATTGGTACTATATTAATATGAGTTATGGTTTCTTTTAGAGTTACTTTCCTCCATACTTTCTTAATCTCAATTAAGAGGATATATTTTTGTAGTTAAGCCATTCTTTAGGAAAGCTCACTGATAAGACATGCAAATATGTGCTTAAACTATCTACTCACAAAGTTAGCTAGTTAAATTGGGCTAAAGTAAATACCTTGGCTAGCTATAAGACTTAACTATCTTTGACAAAATTAAGAGTGATTTATTCCCTCTTCCTAATCTTACATCTAGGTTATGTATGGAATCCTCTAAACACAAAAACCACACTTTTTTGGCTAGCCATTCTCTAATTAGTTGTGGAAGTACATTCTAATAATAAGCAATCATAAATGTTAGATTATTGAATAGAGAAGTATATTCCACTAGGTCTATATTTCACTACAACTTAGAAAGGGGGATGCCAAACTTTTCTAGATAAAACTTGGTTTCACTATTTATAGCATATGGTGGGAGTAAGAATCAACATATTTTCAAGAATCATCATATATATTTTCAAGAATCATTATACTTAGGTTAATATGGCGAGTCAAAGAAACATTAGAAGGATAAGATAATTAGCATTAATAAGAGGTGTTGGTCTTTCATTTGATTTAGGAATATCTTTGATATGGAACCTCTAAGGGATAGGTTTAGTGTCAAACTGAGCTTAATAGCTTAGTTAACTTTGTATTTATAAGCTTCCTTATAGATTAGATGTAGTTGTTAGTTTTTACTTTCAAGGTTCTTTTGTCACAATAAGCTTAGTTATTAAGGTCCTCTTGCTTTAGTTACTTTTCCATCTCAAGGTTTGCTTCATTAGCTACTTTGGGATGGTTTATATGTGTAATTTTGGTTTTTGCCTAGTAATACATATTTTTAATTCCTAAAGAAAAGAACTACCACTATACTTATTACACATATATTTTTGTCGATTGTTAAAGGCTGTGAGAAATTTGGTAACACAAGTATAGGTGTTGATACAAGGCCTTTCTTAAGTTCCTAAAATGGCCATTATTGATTATCTCCCCACTTCCATTTTGTAGCCACTTATTTCCTTAACATTTTATTCAAAGTTTTAGCTAAGATCTCGTAATGCTTAATAAACCTCCTGTAGTAGCTTGTCAGCTTCAAAAGTTCTTTCAAAGATTAAGGTATAGGCCAGTATTACACAGTTGTCACTTTTGTCAAATTAGTAGATAACCCCAAAACAAAAATTAAATGGCCTAAGTAATTTATCTAGCTTGTACTAAAAAATACATTTCCTTTTTTTTAATAAAGATTCGATGACTATGAAGTGTTTGCATGAACTTGCTCCAACTATTGTTCAATTTTTTTTGAAGAAATCCAAGATGAATTTCATGAGGTAAGGCCTAAATATCTCAATCATGAGACTTTGAAATGCTGAAGATGCATTGGTTAACTTGAAGAGCATCACCAAGAATTTATAGTGGCCTTTGTGTGTTCTAAAGGTTGTTTCGAGCTCGTCTTTTTAAATACATAGATGGCCTATCCATTTTCAAGTTATCAAGGAAATGGTCTAGTGTGAAAACTTTCTTATACTTATAAAATCATATTTTGATTCTAACTCTATTGAATACTGGAAAATCTATTATGATAAATCTCATGGGAACAGATAACTTTCTTTCTCCACAGAAGGATCAATAGTCACACCTACATTATTGTTTCTGTTGTGTCTAGTTTATATTGCTTTTAATTGCCTTTATATCTTGATTTTAGTTACAAATCTGTGTTTTTATCCAAATGTGAGATAGATTAAGTGAAATTAATTAGTGTAGATATAACATGAATGTTAATAAGATTATTTTATGAATTTTAGATAAAGGTTGAAGGGAAAGTCACGAATAGTATGCAAAAGAGAAATAAAAAGGAAGAAAAGTGGTGACACAACAAGTCGCCACCATGGTGATAAAACTTGTCGCCACCGTGATAAGTGCCTTCAATGGTGTGACTACACTAGTCACTCCTGTGACTATTCCATTGCGTTCACTTAATTCTTACACGTGCAGGTTGATGGCGTAACAACCCTACAAACCTAAACCTATACTCGTGCTATAATCGAAAAGGAATGAGAGGTAAAAGGGGGGTAGAACCAAAAAGTTTAGCGAGACACTCATTTGGCTGGGGAAAAAAAAGATTGAGAGAAGTGTGCAGGTAGAGAAGGAGAGAGCTTCAATTGAGAAGAAAGAAGGAGAAGAATAGTAGAAAGGGGTAGGCAGCGTGAGTAGTCAGTCGTTTTGGGTGAACATCAACTAAAAGCAAAGGGCCAAAACTAATGTGGAAAGCTTAAGAGTGGCAGGAACAACCCTCACCCACTATTGTTTGCTCTATCTATTTACTATTTCTTATTGTTTTGCTACATTTACTTCTCTGTTATATAGAATCATGCCCTGTTATATAGAATCATGCCCTGCTATGCTTAATCGACCCATACTCTATTATCTTTTGATAGTTTATTTGGGTTATTTACTTGATTTGTTGCTTTAATACTTCTTTTATACTAATCAAGATGAGATTGAAGTGTTTAAAGATGATGAATCTTATAATTTCTGTGATGGACTGATCTCTTTTCTTAAGGATTAAAGTAGCTATTTTAGTCAAATATGCATGATTGAAGGGTTATGTTGTTGTCATATATTTGTTATAGTTTCTAAACTGAATGGGTATAATAGCATAATTAAACTTTGCATCATTTTAGTTCGAAGGATTGAGAGGAGACGTTTAATATGGAATGAGAAATTATAGACGCTTAGTTTAAGAATTAGAAATATATTAACCTAAATGGTAATTACTAGTAAGGTTTTCATAATTAACTTGGGTGATAACTTGTCGAATATGAAAGTTAGGTTAGTTAATTATTCGAGTTGATCTTAGAGCCAAACAGTTAATTTCGGTAAGACAACTATCCAATCATTTCCCCTTAATCATGCATAGGAGATTAAATTAGTGAAATTAATTCTTAAGATTTTTCTATTTCGATTTCTACTCGTTTTTGCTTTCGGTCGATTCAGTTTACTTTTCAGACTAACTTGTGATTTTCTTTAAAGTGTTCACTCAACAATCGGGATATAATGTTTAGGATTGCATTTGTTTTTGTTTTTATTCAAAATTAATTTAAGTTAACCAATTTCACTTCCGTGGGAGATGACCCTGGGTAATTAACTATAACTATCTCGTATACTTACAAATAGGATAGACTAGTTCTTTTTAGAACTTTTTTGGCACAACACTTTCTCATTTTGAATAATAAATAAAAGTAAAAATAACAAAGATGTATTCTTTATTAAACTTATCAAATTCACTCTTCAATGGGATTTTTTAATCAAAAAAAATCATGATGTCATTTTCTTGTTCGTGAATGATTTTTTCAATTATTTTTAAGTTTGCACTCTATTCCAATTAAAGATTTGACCGATTTTTATTTACAACTTTATGTAAGATAAAATTTGGTTTTTTGAAGGTGATAGTAGAAAAGTTGACAGATAAGTCACCTTATTGCCATTTTATAGAATCATACATGAAATTTTCATCTCATACAACTCCTAGTTTGATTATTTCTAGGTTGGTGAAACCCTGTCTTCAAATCACTATCTATTTTTCTTGCTCATCCATTAGACTTTAAATTTCCATCAGTAGCTTCAGCCCACTGTTATTATAATTCATTTAACTTTCACAAAGATGAGATTGTTATGTAGTAAAATGACATATGCTAAACATATGTAGTTAAACATTTTTTACTAAATGTAATTTAAAAATCAATTATGTAAATCATAATGTTGGTACCTAATGGAACTTAAGAGTGGGGGATGAGTGCTGGAGAATTTAAACAATTATTTTCCATCTAACTAATGCAATTTAACAAAGATCAATATATGATGAAATAAAAAGATACTTCAATATAAATTATTATCATAATCATTAAATAATTTGAAGATTGTAGAGGAAAAGAAAGACGAACTAATTTGTCTTGACAAGCAATCATTGCCTACATTCACTCTTCAACGCATTTCTTGAAATTCCATTAATTGTTTTTTCTTCAACAATAAGAACAGGAATCTTTTTACAATAATGTTATTTTTTTTCACATGAAAAGTGTAACTCTCCTTACTATATTTCTCAATGGTAAAGAGTAACCCTCACTCATAAATGAATTTACAATGACTCAAAACTTAAGTTCTCCAATGACTCAAAACTTTAAGTTCTCTTATGCTTAAAAAGATTTACGCAACGCGTTAAAGTGATGATGTGTTCATAAATGACCAATTCAACCACCGCTTAGGGGCTTAAAAACCAACCTATAAATACTTTTTATGACGATAATAATAATTTATGCTTTATTATCGTCAAAATATTAACTATAAATTTCCTTAATTCAACTCTTATAATTAGGCATGCATTTATATTACAAACTAATTTAAAGATATGCATTCTTCTGTCTCTCGATCTCGTTTATTTTGTGTATTAAACTAAAATATAGACACTGGTGTACTTCTCAGCCAACAATCATGATCAGAATGGTGGCTGCAGACTTGTTGAACAGTAAATATGCAATAGGTTTTGTTCAAACTTTTTTCCTCGGTTTTCATGGAAGTGCAAAGGCACACAGATTAAAACAAAAGGCTGAAAGAGAAATTGAACCGACTAAAAGCTAACATGCACCAAGTATTGTTCTATGTTTGACACTGAGCATTGTTATCTCAATCTTATTGAATTCAAAAAACTAGAAATACTGTTCCACAACAAGCAGACTAACAACCTGCAAACGATCATGTTCACGCTAATGCCCTGGCTCTTCAAAGGCATTTCTGCAGTCAATACAAAGCAAGTGTTAGCAATAATTTCTAACATTCTAAAAATGGAAACGATAAAGCTCTTCAAGATGGTATTGAAACCAGGACGGTTCATTCCATGTCCTAAAGTAAAATGACTCAATGAAGCCCATTAGTGGGCCAGCAAACTAATCAGGTCACTGAATTTCTAGCAATGTAATAAGTATCATTAAAAACGTATCCAGAGTAGCAGAAAAGCATCACACTGTATATTTCTAATTTTCAAAGGGAACATACAACCCGCTAACACTCTATTGCTGCTTCGTCAATTTCATTTTATCAACTACTAAAAAGATATGTTCCATCCACACCACTCTGCAGATGGCAACATATGAGAAGTAGTCAGTTGCATCATACACTGAATCATGAAGAACAATCCAAAGTATACAATCGTTACATTATGCTAACCAGCTCCAGATGAAGCAAACACTGATGGCAGAAAGCATATTCAAGTACGAAACATGTTTCCTCCATGACATTGAGATTTGCATGCTGAAAGTAAAAAAGTTATCACACAATATATAGTAATTTCCGTTACCTAGCTGCACGACCCTAGGCTATATTTATTTGGAAGGTAGGGAAGTATATTAGATGTATGGAAGCAAAGTAGCAAGGGATAAGAGAATTCAAGTATGTATTTTACATGAAAAGTAAGAGCTGATGAATCATGTTTAAACCAAAATAAAACCTCTTCCACTCACTAAAAATCCAGAGAAGTTTCCTTCTCTTGGACATGATTTTCCCACCGTGACAAAAATTTATATAGATGTTATGAAAGAAAACTACAAAGCAAAACAAGAATTTACATTCAGCCCCCTTCACAGAGAAACTAAAAAGATGACTCAGTCAACTCCAATGCAGTAGTCAGTAGATCAAGGCAACATTGACCATGGACCTAAATAGTTCTTCTATTTATAGAAGTTGTTCAAAATACTTCCTTTGATGTTCACAAACACTAAAAAAAGAAACAGCCTTCACAAATGCAATACTTACAGAAGAAATTATCCACTTCTGTCTTGATTTTTAAAGTGTAACTGTTATTACAGAGAATTAGATCAGAGAACATAAGCTTCACACAAGCATGCATTTCATGATTTTCATCATAGAATCTCCTCCGCCACAGAATTTCAAGTAATCATAACTAAGAACAATGTAAACCATAATATAATCTAACACAAGCATTCTGGTAAGTACCTAAGGACCATGACCATGATCACCATGACCTTCCCAGGGATGTCTCCAGCCCTAAAAGACACAGCGTACAAATTAATTCAGGGAGAGAATAGGATGGCAATGATTAAAGACACAAATCTTACCAGAACTACAGGGCCATCTTGCTTAGCCCTATATAGAACCCAAAACCTGAAAGAACAAATCATAAACTGGATGAGACGTACATATCGCGTTTCCATGACTTACAACGGAACTAAAGCTTTGTCTCGAGATTTGGACTGTTACCTTTGAATTGGAAAAAAAAATAAAAACAAAAAAAATCATCTCATTGAAATACAGCAACTATAGTATCAACATTATCAGTTTCATTAACCGTCAACGGTGGGTGTTTCCTCTGATATAGTTTTCCCTAATCTAACAAATAAAAGAGAACAATTTAAAAGAACTTAAGAGCTCGTGATCCTAAAAAGAGGAAATCTGAAATAACCGAAGATATAATCCCAATGAACCCCAGAATTTGCAAATATATATATAATATAATTAAAAACGTCGATGGGTAGAAGCACAAAAAGAAAATCAAGAAAGAAAGATGGTGTATATAGAGAGGGAGACTCACCACATGACGGCACACAAGCCTTTTCCGGTGACGGTATGCCAACGCTTGGGTTTGTGCAAAGTCAGTCCCTTGTAAGTAACGCCCTCTCCATGTCCACCTCCCATTACTCTTTTCTCCTCGCTGGATTTCGTCTCGTTTCCACTTCTATTCAAGTTCTAATATTGGCCCTTCTCTGTATGAAACGACCAATTATTATATAAGATTAAAGTGATTTGTAATTCAACATTTAACAAAAATCTAATAAATTATTACAATTATTTTTAGTAAAATAGCATAATTCTACATTAATCTATCAAAACCAATACTTCTTCTTCGGCATCATCACATCCAATCTAAAATTTCACAGTAAAGCGGAGTCTAGGAAGGTTTGATAGTACGCAGCCTTACCTTTATATAATAGAGAAGTTGTTTCCGGTAGAC
>JANZLF010000009.1:4470103-4482976 GCA_026546835.1 Erythroxylum foetidum | reverse complement strand
TTACTTGCTTCAAAATGAGAAGAATGTGTCGAATGTAGTTTATGCCCTCCAAAAAGTTAAAGATGAAATTGAATTCAGCTCGCATGAAAAGAAGAATCAATTGACTATAGATACATATTTTAGGAAAGCATATGGTTTAATGTAGTACTATAGATAATAGTAAAAATGAACTTATTTTTTTAAAGAAATACTAAGAGGCAATTCGAATCTTTTGCCTTTATGCTATAAAGACGAACCTGTAACAGTATAAATAAGAAAAAGAGAATACATTTTAAATATCAACGTTTTCACCGGAATACAATTTAAACCTCTGCGGAGGAGGAGAGGTAAGCATTAAGGATGACAGGATGGTGAGGGAAGAGTGGTATGAAAGATCAACGACGGGTGAGGGGTGGATGAGAGGATAAGGTATGGAGAGATAAGTTCATTGATGTTGATAGCTAAAATTGGAGTTTGAGGAGTTGCTTAACAAAAGTAAATATATGAATGTGAAGGGGGTAACATTGAAAAATGATATCAATTTCATAATTGTTGCCATTCTCCTTCCTCTTTTTTATCTCTCTATAAGGAGTGGTTAATAGACTAACAAAATTTTTAAGGATTAAGATTAATTATTATAACCAAAAAATATTTTAATTTTATTTTTAAAAATCTAACAGTGAGTTCAGCCTATGTCACTTAGTGTACATGTGATAGTAGGACCTATTTTAAGATTGTAAGAATAATAAATAATGCTAAGTAAGTATTAACATGACATTTAACTTAAAAAAGTTAACCTCTTTAAATTTTTTCTGTCTGTTTAGGTTATGTTTATATATTTTGAAAATTTTAGGGTTTAAATTAAATGTTATCAAATATTATGATTCAGTTTGTATTGTAGCGAAAATGTTAAAGTTCAAAATGCAATTTTTATCGTAAAGATATTAATTTCAAAGTTTATATCCTTTTAATTTTTTATTTAATATCTAATCTTTTAAAAATTTTAATTTAATAGTCAACTTTTAAAAGTTTTCAATTGTTAATCTTTCAAAACCCCTACAACTTATGTCAAAATGTTGTCTTTATTAACTATTTACTAATTTTTTAAAAGGTTGAATGTTAAATTAAAAATATTTTAAAATATTAGATACATTTAAATTTATTGTTATTGTTTCTTCCTATATGTTTTATTTGTTTACTCCTTTTCCCATGTAATGAAATTAAAATTTTAAAAATATTAATAACCTATTTTCAGCATCTAATTTTCAACATTCAAAATGTTCCCAATTTTTATTTTTATTTTATTTTATCTTAAATTCATTTACACACTAGGAGTTAAATACTATGCATAAATAATTATGCAAAAAAATTAATAAATGTGAATAAAAAATGATAACATTTGTTTTGATATACCTATCTTTCCTAAAAGAAGATTTAATGTTGTAAAAATGGCTCCCTCTTCAAAACTATTAGTCTTTAATGGCTCTTAAGAAGGGGGAGGGGGAAGAAAGGTGGTGAATTAGTTGTTGACAAAATTCAACAAATTTTCTAAACAATATACTTAATTAAGAACAATTAATATAAACAAGTATGAGAAAATTGCTTCATATAAATTAATCAATCAATTGGACAATAACTTAAAGAGGATAGGGAGAAGATAATGCAAACCGATTTATATTGATTCAGCAAACAACCTTTGCTTATGTCTACTCCTAAGACTTTTCTTTAAAATTCACTATAATTCTTCCCTCAAGGTAAAGACTAAACTTTGTACAATCTTTTAAAGAAGAACCCTTATTACAATCTTCTTCCAAGGTGAAGAGAAACCTCGATCTCACTTGGATCCCCAAGTACAATATTCATCAATCTACTAAAGTATTACAATTAAAAAATATCTCACTTATTCACTTGATTACTCCAAAATGACTTATTTACACAAATATTACTAAATAATGCTCAAATGATTGAAAAACTTTTTGAAATGTTTGTATACAACATAAAAAAACCTTCTTGATGCTAAAATCAATGAGAAAAAAACCTATTTATAGTGCTTTGAGACTTAAAATAATCATTGGAGCCAAGAACTAGTTATTACAATGACTATATTTGATGCACTTGATGCACTAGTTGACTAGTATAACATATCGATCAACCAGCATGCATTTACAACACTAAATTCACTAGCCCTTCAACTTGTACACATAATGGTTGAACAATACTTTAACCAATATTGCTATAAACTCATGATATATTAGTTTTAACAACTTTATCCTATATTGGCCAACCATTAGACACATATAGGTTAATTAATCATCTCAAAAATATGATTTAAATAACTTAAAATGTTTAAGCCAATTTATTTAATCCAAATATGAATAAAACACTTTCCAAAATATTCTCTAAAGATATTTGAAAGATCAAGAGGCTTTTATATTAAAATAAAAAGCTTCAATGCATCTTGATGAATGCAAAGACTCATGCAATGAAGTAAAATGAATGATTATGCATAGTGAGTCTTTTGGATCATCAAATTAACAAATTCAACTTATAAAATATAATACGAAATGTAAAATGGCCTTGATCTTCTTTTGTTCTCATATTGATTTTCATTTCATCAGTTGCAAACTTCAACTTTTCTTTGTTAACTTTATACACTATCTTCTTGAGTTTATGGTTTCATTTTGTACTAATATTGCTTTTATTTAAAATAATAAACACATTAATTGTAATTATGTTTTTTTTATCATCAAAATTTCAATTGGAACATCCCTTGATTCAACAATTTTCCCCTTTTTGATGATAAAATATATTTATGATATTAGAGAATAATAATAAAATTAAGCACATAAAATATAATTAATGATGATGATTAGCTCCCTTTAATTCATACATATATGAAGAGAATAATTCAATTTCAAGAACAAAAGATCAAAGAAATATCCATATATAAAGATAACATAAATTTACTCAAGTATATCTTATAAAATGCAAGAATACAAAAATGAGAAAACAATCACTCCCATTGTAGGTTATCAACCCCCTCCCCCTCGGAATCTAATATCACCAAACTTTCTTCCCCTTTTTGGAATTATTAAAAAAACTATTATTAAAAAAATGCGTAATAAAGTTTCATGTGTCAAGCTAACTTGGTTCAAGAAAACAAATTTGACCAAGATTGGTAAACTTTCTCAATAGAGAGTAGTATTGAATATTTAAAGAGTTTTAAATTTTTTTGATTTGAATAGAGATATCTTTAATCATGTCTATTTTAAAATTTCTCAAATTTGATATTGTTTCTAAGTTTAAAGATTCAATTAAAACAATAGCAAGTCTTAACCAAATTAAAGGTTTATCGATATAATTAAAAAGGAAACAACCTCAACTCCTTTGACAATTTAATTATGAAGGCTTCAACTTAAAAAGATAGCTTTCACTTAAGGCAAGATTGAAAATCCACAAGTTTGAAACTAAAAAATAACAAAAATTTCAATTTCATGCAATTTTAATGAGAATTTTATGAGGGTTGGTATTTCTCGAGGAAAAGACTAAATTGTATGGTGTTTTAGAGAATATAAATATAAAATATGAAAAATAGAAAAAAAAAGCAAAATCCTTTATATCATGAAAATTTGTTGATCACAAGGCTATACTAGTTGACCACAATTTGTCTTGAATATGGATATAGAAAATGTTGAATAGAAAAGGAGAAGGCTAAATTTTTTTCTTTAAATTTACTAGAATGGTTGACCATATAGTTGTAATAGTCGACCAATTATTGGTATGGTAGACTAGTACTTGCATCCATTATATTTACAAACTCACTAGAAAGAAAAGTTTCCTAGATAAGGGGATATTGGTTGACAAATGTGAGTAATTAGATGACTAGACTTTTGACCAAACAAAGAATAAATTGGTTAGAAAAAATGTTAGATATCGTATCACAAGAAAAAAGGTTTTTGTGATGGAAAATAAAGCTTTTCTGTCGAGAAATAAATTTGGCGATAGAAATTACCAACGTAAAGAGACGTCGGAGAAACGGTCGTTGGTAAATTTAGTAACGATAGCTTATGTATCCGTCAGTACCATTGTCAACATAATTTTGGATTCTCATCGATAATTTACAAAACAATTCCTTACAGATTTATAAAATTCCATCGCTACTTAATGGATGAAACCTCAATATTTCATCGGTGAATTTGTTGATGGTAAATTGTATGTCTGTACTGAAGTTACCGACAGATATATAAGTTTTCGTTGCTAAATTTACTAACGAAAACATTAACCGTCGCTAAATTTTTATTGACGGAGTGATATATTCCATCAGTAAGTTACAAATGGATTTATTGATTCCATTGCTAATAATGTACCAACAGATGTTGTCGTCCCATTGCTAATTATCATTGACATATTATAGTTATGTCGGGAAATTTAACGACTCCTATTTGTCACTTCCTACTCGAGTTTTTTGTTCATAATTGTATGATTTTTTGTATATTTAATTTATGTAAATAATATAACATGGATTGATAAATATAAAGTAAACATTATCCTGATTGTTAATATAATAAAAAATTAAAATGTACACGAATAAGTAATCATTGTAATTAAATATAAATTAAGAATTTATATAAAAACTTAAGTGTATCAAAACATCAAATACATTCACTTATACAGGTGGTGAAGGCAGATGCTCTGACTACTACGATGAGGTATTGCCCCTCCCCTTCAATTGATCCATCTCATTACGGAGTTGGGCTATGTACTCCATCAACTATTGCAACTAAGTTGCTAGCTCTACTATGCTCTCAAGCTAAATGACTCTCTTATTTGATGCGGACTGCCTATTAGATCTAGCTGTAGTAGATATAGAGGATTGCGAATAACATGTGTTTATAAATGAACCTAAGCTAAAGATCCTTTCACGGCAGTCCCTACCACCCACTGCATCAAAATATACCTGACTCTCATCAATAGTTTCAAAGTTCTAAGACTGTCGTTTAATACTTTTTTGTATCTGGTCCTATCATTATAATTTTTTATGTTAATAAGTGATACTTTTCAAGAATTAATATTAAAGTATAGATTTTACATACACGAACTTATCTGCATCAGGTGTTGACGAAGGTCACACCATCATGTTTCTTGGTGTGAGTGTGCAAAAAGAGTTGGCATGGTGTAGGCTTCTTGGCCATAGACTTTTCCTACATTGGAATAAATTGTTGCAAGTGAACTACAATTTATAAAAATTTTAGCAAAATTTCCTCTATTTTTATGATATATACCCCTGTTAGATAAATGAATTTAACTCAACAACATAGCCATTAATGGCATCAGACATTTATAACATTATTATTCTCCATAATGCACATATATTTTTATTTTAAATTTCATACATCAAATTACATTGAAATTAAATTTCATACATCAAAGTATAAAAATCAAAATATAAGCATAAAGTTTTAGTACTTAGAAGTTGAAGTGTATGCTCCTGGTGGGTTAAAGATCCTTTAGTGTGTATGAGTAGGCCCTCTCTATCTGGTCCTCCATGTCTATTGGCAGAATTGTGATCTAAAATGGATATTGCCTCGATAATGCCCAATAATGCTGCCAACGACTCTATATTTCTTCAGATATATATGGTGGTCATATACCATTCTTGTGTATTGAAGTAAGAAAGTCATTATAACGTGTACAAGTTCACCTTTCCCATATATTATAAATTACAGCATCAAATTTTGGATCCAAAAAATGCTTTATGAAAAAAAACATATAATAAATACTTATAAACGATAATATTTATCAAATTAATGTATAATATTATATAAAATAAAAAAGATTAAAAATGTATTTTGTGTACCTCAAACCCTGATAATAAAAATCCTTTGTCAGCTGAGAGACATTTTCTATATATAACCCTCAAGATATATCATCTTCTTAAACTTGGATGAGATATTTCTTGAGCATGTTCTAGACGAAACTAACCTAATATAAAGTTATTTTAAATCATTGTCAAATTAAAACCTATAACTTTAGTATCTATGATGTAATCATATATTACAAATTTTTTAGAATTTTACGTACAAATTGTTGACAATTGTGATGTACGTTCTTCCATCAACTCCCTTAGCCTCAAGTTGGAGGTAGCATCCTTCATCTACAATGTTTACCCTAGATATCTCTATTAGTGTAGGGGTGGTGGATGTAGGGCTGTTGGATGGTCTAACAATAGGTACAAAAGGTGATGCCTCATTTGGATGTGCAGTAATATCTGCAAAATGTGATTTTTCACTTGGAAATGCCCTAGCTTCTCCAAAGCATTGTAACCTGAACCGCGGCTGCATCATATCCTATTTTCTCTTTAGTGGTATATTTTTAACCTAAAATTCACATTTTATTGATTTTTTCAATAATAGAATAATATAAATTCAATATATAACAATATGTTGTTGATGTAATAATAGATTTATTCATATAATATTCTATTATAAACACAAATTATTCACTATCAGAACTTAATTGTAAATCAAAATCATTATCTTCTTTTTCAGAAGAATTATAATCAAACTCAGGCTCCTTTTTAGATCTCTCGCCCTCCTCATTCCCTACAGATAAAATTTCAATATATTCATTATTTGGATTGTTCAAAGGTTCATTTATTTCATAAACATCTTCCTCAAATGCTTCACTTTTAATTCTCTTACTTTTCTCCTTTTTCATATAATTCAAAAACACCTCTAGGTTTTACTTTGCATACGACCAACCAATCTGATTTATCTCATCGTAAGCTAAGAAAAGGGACATAATACACTTGGATCGATTGCATCGTCAACATAAAAGGTTCAAATTGTCTAAATCTTCTTCGCTTGTTTATTTTAACTAGATTGGATTGACTGTGAACATTAGGAGTTAGATCAAACCATTTACACTTAAATATCACACTTTATTTTATTGGCAATGTAGGATACTTAATTTCAAGTATCTCAATGATTTTATCGTAGTAATCCATTAATTCTCTCTATATGTAGACCTCATTATTTACTACTGTCATACTGTGACATGATATTCTGTATGAAATTTGTATCCATTAATAAAATACACCGAATACGATTTAACAATTTATAAAGGTCCTCTCACAAGATCACAAAAAGAACTTGTTCATTATTGGATTTTATGAGAGCTACACAAAAAACAATTCATCATATTAACTAGTATAATGTCATCTAATCACTTTGATTTGATAATTCAATCATTCAATTGTTACAAGTGAAACTTATGTATTTCTCGAACCATCGATGAAAGTGTCTTTCAACTTCTTTATTGATATCATCCTGTGTTATTTAAAGCCTTAGCTCGTGTAACCATTGCTTGTATAATCTAAAAGCATTATTATGTATTTTAGTTGTGAACAATAGTAACTTCGAAAACTCAAATAATCTATTTCAAAATCAACTTAAACTTACTGCATGAAAGGTTGAACCTCTTGACAATTTAATAAAATGTAACCATGGGCAGCCTCTATTTCTTTTACTGTTAACATTTTTCTTATTGAACGTCCATATGTTCGTCTTAGATATGTTAAAATAGATAAGTTACCATTAACATTACCTGTTTCTCCCCCATCATCATTACGATTAACTTTTCTTTCTCTTATGTGCACATGTGACTCAAAATAATGTGAACAAAATATACTTGCTTCCTCTACTAAATAAGCATTATGCATCGAACCTTCAACTCTAGCCTTGTTTTTACTTTTTTCTTCAAGTGATGTAAATACTTACATTACAAATAAGGTTATTACAATTTTGTGATTAAAACATGCTAAAACTTTTATTTAAATATTAACTATAATTACAATTTTGTGATTAAAACATGCTAAAACTTTTATTTAAATATTAACTATAATTACTTCTCAAACGGATACATTCCATCACCTTCTTGTTCCAGAAGGAAAATTGAGTTTGAACATTAAGAAGTTATCTTAAGGTATGTGCTTTTAACCTATTTTAGTTTTTGTGCTTCAAACTTGTTACTAATATCAAATATAAACTAAAGTAAGTATCTTAAGCCTTTTACAACAATAATCACTAAGTGTTAAGAAGTAAATGTATAAATAATTAAGCACAAATCATTATGGGTTGAAAAGAAGAAGGAACCAAACAGTCAAGAAACCAAGCTTATTTTGATTCCTAAAACACATTGATTATATGTAGTAAGGATTGAGCATTATTTTTAGAATTTATATCTTTTATCTTGATGAATTTAGCATTCTTGCTTCCAAAAATGTCTTGAAGATGTTGTTGTAGAATATGGAAAATCTAACTCATAAAATTAGCTGTTAAGATTTCTTAAATTGTTGAACCAAGTGAAAATGACAAGAAATATGAAATGCTTGATTGACTAGGGTTAAGGTAAATATTATTTTTATCAAGTGGATGGTGTAGTTGAAGTTAGCATAGTCAACTATAGGTTGATCCCGAGAAAATGGTAAGTATTAGTAGTGACTCTTTTTCTATTATCTAGCCTAAGAATTGGATTTTTAGTTTTTAATTAAAAATTAAACTAAAAAATAAACTAAAAATGGAAGCAGTAATGAACACAAGATAAATGGAATACGAAGAAAAATCCATATCGAATAATAGTGTCTAGGTGGTGAATCCCTCTAAGAATCATTAAATGATTAACCTTTTATCATGCAATTATATTATTGATTATTGAACCTTGAAAATTCCTATCTTATGTTTATATCTCTTTCGAGAATATTAATAACTAATCTATCACTTGATTAACAAAAGTCTTTCTAGTTAAAAACCCTAGGATTACATTATCGATTTTTGAATTTTATTATTAGATTTGACCATAATCTATAGGATTTGTCACCCTATCTCTAGGCTTCTATGCAACTCCTTCCAATTATGATAGATCTATTCATACAAGAGGATTTCTCAATCTCAATCATATGAAATCAAACCATCCATGAATATTTCAAATATATTAGAACAAGAATAAAACATATAATTAAATCATAATAAATTAATCAATATAATTGCATTAAATAAAAGTTTAAAACATATTATCATCTCAAATTAGGATTTATCATGCCTAGGCAGTATGCAAGTTTGTTTATTAATGATAGAAAATGAAATCAAAGAGAAACATCCAAAAAAACTAACCAAAAAATAAAGAAATCATAATTCTAAATCTCCCTTCTCTTCTATTAAATTTTCTTGCAATTATGGATTTGATGTTGTTATCGAATTGATCTTTTGACGTATTCTTCGTGTTTTCCTCATCCCTAATCAAAATTGTTGCTTGTCTAAGTTTCTTACATCTCAAAACTGTTTAATAATCTGACTCTTTCCTATTTACCTCTACTTACATCCTTTTATAGTAAAAACTAGGATTTTTGGGATATACATGGTCACTTACACTAGGGTGTAGGAGACCTTGTATAATAAAAAACACCTAAATTCATTATTTTATAAGGGCACAAAGCCTTACACGACTAACATAAATGGTCTTGTATCTCAAGATATATAGGCGTGTAACTCCATATGACTAGAAACCAAATTCTTCAATCTTTACACATTTACGAAGAATTACACAGCCACTATACACAATCATGTAAGTTCTTAGTTGCTTCAAATCTTTGTTTTATACCATGTTTTTACTCAATTTCTTCTCCTTTTCATACATAAAGGCAAATATAATCTACAAATGCATTTAAAACAAATTAAGTACCAAGTATACAACAAAACTATAAAATATCAAGCAAAACATGTTAAATATGAATGTATAATTATAGTCAAATTAGCATCTATTAAACATCCTTACATTTAAATTTTTGTTTTTCCTCAAACAAATCATAATCTAAATTATTAATTTTACAACATCCCTCCTTTATTAATCCCAACTTGTCCATCCATACTCTAATTTATCATGTCATATTAATCAAATTAACATACAAGTATAATCAAGTTATCCTAAAACTAACTTCATAAGTTAATATTAATAATAATCATGTCAATAATCTTATTAAAATCAAAAGCATAACTCTTTACACCCTCACCAAGGTTTCACTCAATGCACTCATGTGTTTAGTGTGAACATTATTAAACTCTCAAATAAAAGCATAGCAAAACTCTTAACTGCAAGGTTGTAATATTATCACAATCTCCACTACATATATGTATACTAGAAACAAAAATCAAAAGTTCTTTATAAGATTGTAACGGGGCTTAGGTAAAGGATTACTGTGATAATAAAAATGTAACAAATTTGAAGGAAATTTACTAAAAAGATGTTCCAAGAAACTTGTTCACAATATACAAGTCCTTTCATTATAAATCCATTATTATTATACATTTTTTATTTTGACTCTTTTCGACCATTCATCATAGACCACAGTTAAAGAAATATTAGACCTTTCAAATTTTCATGTTTTAAACAATCAAGTCATGCAAATAACCTTCGAGGTTTAAAACAGTAAAATGGCTTAATACAATAAAGGATAATAATTGTTATAATCAATGAAAAAGTCTAAGGCTAAAACTAGTTATTTCTAAAGGATAAAACAGGTAGGGTAATTATCAAAGAAATAAGCTTAAACAATTGTTGAATCTAAATGCCTTTATTACTTAATTCTTTTAATTTAACACAAGTGATCTCAATATGTATAATAAAAGCAAGTTTTAGATTTATTCAACTATGCATAATAACAAACATGAAAGAATAGAAGAGCTTAAAAGTTTATGAAATAAAGTACTTGCACCCAGATTTCAACTAACTCAAGATATCATCTAATAAAATTCAATAATAAAGATTATAATAAAGTTAAGAAAATTATTAACTCCTTCCCTAATTTTAAAATTGTACATTGTCCCAAATGTACACAATATAAGCACATAAAAATCAAAAGGGAGAATCTGGAGTTTTGTACTTCCTTGGATAATAATATTCTTTTTAAATTTCTGATTTCGATGAAATTGGAACTGTCCATCCTGTACTAGATACAAACATCCTTTCAAAATATAAATAAAAGGGATAAGAGAAGAAAGAAATGAAAATAACGAAAATAACTAAGTGACATGGAAATAACATAACATAAAATGAAATTAAATAAAGTCATATGCTAAACATCAAAATATAAACAATATAACATGGAATTTTAAAAATAAAATCTATCCTAATTCATGGGTTGCTTCTCATGTAGCGCTTGTTTACTGTCCTTAACTCAACGTACCCTGCACTTTACCATATCTTGGGCCTATAATTAGTGGCTTACTTCCACTCATTTCTTCCTATGGAAGTTTCGTAGCCTGTAAGTAAGTCAGATGTTGTAAGATAATCATAAGATTATAATTTATCAAATTAATAAATCATATGAACTGTATTAATGTCTTTTTTAATGAAAATTTATTAATAAAATAAAGGACAACAAAACCCCCTTAATCTTTAGTAGATACAAAAAGTTTGTCTTACAAGAAGTGGGACCATTGTACTTAAAGTGACTACTAATGATTTATTAATAGTCTCCTCAATTGGTTTCTCCTCTAACTCTTCCTTAATCTCCTTCGTCCACTGTTCTACTTTCTTTGCTTGGATAATGGCTATTTCTTGTTCATCTTTTTTAATTATCTTTTACCACTTCTCCATTTATGCTTCTTGGATATAGGCTGTCTCTTCTTCTTTGTCCTCTACTTCTGGTAGCTTGTTTTCACTCCTAAGGGTGATTATCATTCCATGTTTGTTAGGATATGTTTCAGTAGTACTAGGTAAACTCCCTTACAATTTGTTAAATAATATTTTTGTCAGCTAGCTAACTTGATTCACTAAGTTATGTAGATAAGCCTCTATCTATAATATCTCATGTTTGATTCTTGAAAAAATTTGGCCATCATATCCCCCATAGTTCATTTCTTAACTTTAGGTTCTTGTTGCTATAAATTTCCATCTATAAGTATAAGAGTTGCCCCTTTGAATTATAAAAATTCTCTTACGATGTACTTTGAGATTGGTTGTGCATGTTTTATTGCTCCTATATGTAATTTGGTGCCTGACATTCATAATTGTTATGGTTACTCCCACAATTGTCACAACACAACATGAAATTTGATTCAGCTTCTAAAAACATGTCACCAAACCTTTCCTTCCAATACGGTGATGTTATTATAGGCGATGACATATCATAGCTCCCATAAGAATATTGTTCGCTCTATTCTTTCATTGTGAGTTGTGACTATGACAATGAATTATAGATCCTAACAATAGGTCACAAACTGAAAGTCAAAGTAGATACATCAAAAGATAATTAAATGAGTAAGCCAAAAATAACGAAAAATATAAGAAAAATAAATAAATAAATAAATAAATAAATAAATGAATAATAATGGTTAGATTAATAAAATCTAGGATTTCCTAATATTACTATCTTCGACAACGGTGCCAAAAACTTGATTGGCTTAGGGTTAAGGTCAATATTAATTTTACCACAAGTTCACTGCTTAACTATAGCTAGCACAAGTAAGTACAGGTCAATCCTATAAAGATAGTAAGTACTAGCAATTACCCTTTTTCTATTATCTAGCATAAGAATAAGATTTTTAATGAAAAATTAAAATGAAAAAATAAACTAAAATTGGAAACAATAATAAACATAGGACAAATGGAATACGAAGAAAAATCAATATCAAATAATAATGTCTAGGTGATGAATCTATTAAAAATCAATAAATAGTTAACCTTTTATGTTAGGCCCCGAATTTTTTTTATGATCTTATTATGTGATTTGTGCCTTAATTTGGGGTATTAGTGGATTAATTTATGTGAGGGCATGTTGGGCAGTTTAGTTAAGAAGAGAAGGGAGTTAGACTAATTAGGATGATATTTGCTTTAGGT
>JANZLF010000009.1:4434506-4446369 GCA_026546835.1 Erythroxylum foetidum | reverse complement strand
TTTTGTTTTTCTTTGTATTTGATCTCTTTTTGTTATACATCAAAATCATATTTATGTAAAGTCATTTTGGCTTAACAATTTGTTTATCTCACCTTACGTCCAATTTAGGATTTCTACTTTCACCCTCTATTTATCGATATGATCTTTACAATTAAGATATAACAAAAGAATTTTAAGAATCATAAGATACACCTATAAAAATAGAGACGGAGAAAAAATCTAAACCTTGATTGTGATGATCTCCATTTTCAAATGCATCATATTAACCCTGCTTGTTTTCACGAACTTTTTGTCTTGTAAAAGAAACATACCATGACTCTTATACATAATAAGCATAGCCTTCTAAAAGATTCCCTTTATTCTTCACATCTTCTTTAGGTGTGTGCTACATTAATTTAAACCTAACTACTTTCCTTTTCCTTTAGTAGTTATAACTTGATAAGTGCTTGGTTGAGCAACCTTATGTAAGGTAGCTACTTTCTAAACTAACTTTTTGTCTAAATCAATTTGGACAATAGGGCATGAAGGAGACTTGGTAAGTTTAAATGGCTCTCTTTTTCACCACTCTTTTACTCTTCTTAGAGGAATTTTCTTTATTATAGCCAGTTAACTTGAGTAAAAATATATCCTTACAAAAGGAACAAAAATTTTGTAATAATTATCTATTTAAGAATGAAAAATGTAAGGAGTAGTAATCTACAATGTTATAGATTGATAGTTATAACGTTTAACGAAAGTTCCTCCTCTAATAGCAACTCCTTAAGGGGAAGGAAATTATTATAATTCAATAAGGACTACACATAATAGGTCATAAGAGCATTTAGCCTTTGCCTCACATTGAAGTTCAAATCCACCTCTCTCCAAACTTAGTTAAAGCCCCACTCATTATCATCCCATAAAGAAAAAATAAAATAGTAGTATTGTCACTCATATGTCCCTTTTGAAAGTTTTTTAAGAAACATTTTAGGCCTAACATTTAAAGTATATCCTAAAAGTTTTTTAAATGAAAAAATTGATGTGTAAAAGTAAATAGACCTAATGTTGGGTTGATGCCTTTTAAGTGATGGTTGTTTGTTTCCATGAACACACGATGTAGCTGTAGCTAACATAAGTGATTACAGGTCAACACCATAAGAACTATTGTTTAATTACCCATTATTCATAAACTTTACAAGTTAGACCAATGATTACAAGTGATTGAATAAATAATATAACTAACAAATCAAAATACTAAAAAGTAGCAATGATTAAGAATAACTCAATCTATAAAATAACTAGATTTTGAGTGTTTCCCTAAAACTTTACTACACTCAATTTCAATCTAGTTTAATGAATGCCTATATTTTCTTAGATCAGTAAGAGTTTATCACTTAGATTATGTCGTCTCTTGAGACATATAACCACCATTCATAGGTTAATTAATCAAAATCCCTTATGAATCTAAACAATATAAGAATATTTTAATTCATTCTATAAACTCTCTTGATATTTTTTAACCTTAAACTTGGAAGATCTTATGTTTTTCTCTCAAATAGCTCACCATCTTTATTTATGTTCTGATCTAAATACATCTTATGTCTTGAATTTTGATACAATAATCAAGTATTAAATCTTCCACTTTCATTCCTTCGATTTAATAAATATAAAAACATAAACAAATCAGAAGAAAGTTAGAATTTTATTAAACCAAAGATTCAATCAAAGTATATCACATCGTAGGTTCATTTTACCTAAATCTATAACCTAAATTAGTTTATAATAAATCAATATAAAAATAATGTAGAAATTATTATTCTCGAATCTCTAAAGAATATCTTTAAAGAATGATATAATCTTTATCAAAATTGGCCTAGAAAATCTTAAAACTGACTTTATGATGTCTTTTCAACAAAATAATTTTTTCTTTTATACATCTCTTTTCTTTACATACAAAGCCCTGGCTTTTTAATGAGCTATATGGCCCTAAATGTAGGTTTATATAGTTGGCCAACTTTCACTTGTATTTCTATAGAAATCATTGGTGTTAATGTAGGACCCACATAGGGCTGTATAGAGTGTCATGTTTTTCATCTAAAGGGTAATACCACAGTGTGTAAGGCTATTGATAAATTCTTATTTGGCTATAATTACGCACCCATATTTAATGTGTTTTTGCTAGATATTTAATACTTTATAGTATTTTTGGTACTTAATTCATTTCAAGTGTATTTAGAGGTGATAATTGCCTTCTAAGACCAAAAGGAGAAGAATTAAGATGAAATCATAGCATAGAACGAAGATTTAAGGCAAGCAAGGACTTACACAACTATGTATAGTGACTGTGTAAGTCTCTTTAAACATGTGGAGACTTGAAGAATATTGTTTCTGGTCATGTGAAGCATACACCCATATATGTTGATATACACGACCATATATATTGGCCATATAAGTCTCTGTGCCCAAGTAAAATCATGAATTCAAGTGTTTATGGGATACATGGTCACCTACACGACAGTGTATATCCCTAAAACCTTAGTTTTTACTATAAAAGGACATGAATGGAGGCAAAAAAATGGATGCAAGTTTAATAGTAGTTTTAGGTTGCATGAAATATAGAGATTTTACAATTTTGGTCAGAGGACTAGCAAAACATAAAGAATGCATCACAAGATCTTATAGATAACAACATCCAATTCAACTTGCAAGAAGATCCATTAAAAGAAAAAAGGAGATTTAGAATTATGATTTACTTTGTATTTATTTGTTCTTCTACATATTTATCTTTGGTTTTGTTTTCTATAAGTAGGAACTAAATTTTTTTAGTGCCTAGATGTGATACAACTTAAGTTATGGTAACAATATGATTTGATATGTTATCTAATGAAATTGTATTGATTGATTTATTGAGAATTAATGATGCATTATATTCTTGTTCTAATATACCCAAAATATAAGTTTCTCAATTGATTTCTTATGATTGAGATTGAGAAATCCTTTTGTGTGAATAAGTCTACCATATTTGGAAGGAGTTGCATGCAAACCCAAAGATAAGATGACATAAATCCTTTAGATTAGGGTCAAATCTAATAGCGAAATTCACGAATCGATAATACAATCCTAGGTTTAACTAGAAAGATTTCTATTAATTGTTGTTTTTAGTTTGTGTTGCTTTTAATTGCTTTCATATCTTGATTTTTAGTTACGAATCTTTGTGTTTTGATCCAAATGTGAGATAAATTAAATAAAAATGGTGTGAATATTGCATGAATGTTAATTAGATTATTTTGTGAATTTTGCATGAAGATTAAAGGGAAAGTAACATAAATTTTACATGAAAAGAGAAAAAAGGAAAAAAAAAGTGGTGATAAATGCCCTTATGGGGTGACTAACTTATCACCCCCGCAACCATTTTTCCTTTAATTCATTAACTTATTATATGTCATATGTAGAAGGGACGACTCGAAAACCTAGACCTAAAACAGACTACAAATAGAAAGAGTAAGCGAGGTGGCGACACACAAAAATTCCATTCTTCATTCCATTCACTCTTCATTCTTCACTCAACACACCAGAGACACTCTAGGAGGGAGAAAATAGAGAGAAAGAAGGGAAAAAGATAAGAGAATTGAGAGAGTCAATGAAGAAGAGAGAAATATGGCAGATAGTTGAAAGCAGAACCAAGCCTTCAACCATATGGTGAGAACAAGCTAAAGCAGAAGGCAAGAACTAAAGTCGGAAGCTTGAAAGGGGAAGGAGACCACCACACTGAATTCACCCGATCTCTATTTGCTAGCTCTATTATTCATCTATTATAGTGTTTCTTGTTTATTTACTGAACTTATTACTTTGTTAGCTTAACCGACTGTTACTTTATTTTGTTTTCATACTTCATTTAGTATTCATTTTTTTATTGGTTTAATACTTCTATTGAGAGTAACATGGGACATAAGTGTATGGTGATGATGAATTGTGTTTATGTTATGATGGGCTAATCACTTTTTCTTGAGAATTAATGTAGCTATTTTATTTGACTATGCATGTTTGAGTTACGAATTTGTTGTCTTATTTATTTGTATGGTTTCTAAGATGAATGTATGTAATAGAATGGCCAAACTTTGCATAATTTTAGTATTAAATGAAGGAACGAGAGGAGAAACTTAATGCAGATTGGGAAACTATAAACACTTAGGTTAAGAATTAGAAATATATTAACTTAAGTGGTAATTAGCAGTCGAGTTTCCATAATTAATTCGTATAATAACTTATTGAATATGAAAGTTAGATTAGTTCATTATTCGAGTTGATTTAGAACCCAACTATTAATTTTAGTAAGATAATTATCTAATCATTTCCCTTAATCATGGATAAGGGAATTATCCAATCATTTCCATTTCGATTAATCTATTCGTCTTTACTTCCATTTTATTCTATTTACTTTTCAATCTATTTTGTGATTTTCTTTAAAGTCTTCACTTAACAACTCAGGATCGAATGTTTAGGATTGCATTTGATTTTATTTTTTCTTTTGTTCAAGGTTAATTTAAGTGGATCAATTTCACCTCCGTGGGAGACGATCCTAGGTAATCACTACAACTACCTTATATACTTGTGTGTAGGATAGTTTTTTAGAACTTATTTGGGCACAACAAGTTTTTCTCCTAATACAACTGCACGAATGGAGAGGTGTTTTAGCTAGAAAGGGAACGATTACTTATAGATCATTGGAGGATCCTTAACCAAGCGATGATATTTTTTGTAAAAATGGGTAAGAATCTTAGCAGCCTCATGTCATAGCCATAGATTATACCTAATTTAGGAGCGGGTTCTCTAGAGACTTTGAGAGTTCATGGCATTGAGAGCTAGTGGAAGAAGGGGATATTGATCTTTCTGTAATGAGGCTAACAAAAGGGTCGACAAATTAGGTAAGTTGTAAGCCCTACTTAGTTGCTTTGTTCATCTCTATACATTCGTTTAATATCTTACATGTATATATGTTGAGCAAAGCTATATATTAGGAGTAGAAGGGTTGTGAACTAAATGTTCAGAGAGTTTAGGATGTTTGCATTATAGGTCTAATTGAGGTTTTTGAATAGGGTGTGTTTTCTGATGATTTCAATGATGAGAGACTCTTTATAAGAGTTGATTCTCATAAACTGTTTGAGGTTCCTTTTTTTCCACAATACATATACACAAAGCCCTAAGAATAAGGTATGAATTAGTCTGTTTATGTTTTGGCCAATTAAGTGGTTGTACAGTTTTTATGCAATCTCTGTGATGGTGTTCGTAAAATCTTGCCATAGAATTTCCTAGCTATATAATGCCATACAGTGATATTGTAAGGACATGTAAAGAAGAGGTGATCTCTTGTTTCTGCATGGACTTGGCATATTAGATAGGTTCTTGTTAGAGTTATGTAAATATAGTGCCCTAGAAAGAAAGTTTATTTACATATAACTTAATCTTCTTCCAGTTACCTTTATAATGAAAATATTTATTATTAATAAAATAAAAGAGTTCGGTTTTATTTGTATGAGCATTATATAACTAGTCACAAGGTACTAAGATTCTTTTGTCAGTAATATACATATACATGGAGATGTATGGGAAACATGTATATTATTATAACCTAAATTAGTTGATTCACAGTTGAATAATCAAGTTGGTTGCTTGATTATCGTTTAACTGTAGTGTTGCGATTTAACTCCATGTAATTAAAGGAGTTTACTTCAAGGGAATGATGAGTTTTATATTATGATAGTAGTTGACTATTGATAACATCATTATTAAATGAATTTGGAATCATATATATTTTTAAAGAATAAAATAGGCGATTACTTTAATCTTAAAACATACACTTTAGCATTTGATTATTATGAACCACAATCTTGATGAGTGGTGAACTTATATGTGTTTCATTATAATCCTTGATATGATCAAAATAGATTTTTGCAGAGTATCAATTCAGTGTCTACATGTTGAAATTATTAATTGAAATATGTATCAGGGAATATTTACTCAAATAAAGAGTTTATAGTGATATCATCACTTCAAGATATTTTATAGAGATTGGTGATTAAACTGGCACTAGTGGTTTGATGGACTAGCTATCCATCAAGTCCCAATACTAAGACAAGATCTTGTTTTAATCATCATATAGAGTAAAATGGGAGATCTAAAAGGAAAAACCAACATAAGGGCAAAATGGTAATTTTATCCTTTATTGTACAGATGGCTATAATATGGTTTATAATAAAGTTTGCAATTAGACATCTTATTTGAAACATTTGTTCTCTTAATATTTGGTAATTCAAGAGTCCAACTAATTGTCTTTAATAGAATGACATTTAGTTAATAAGCTAGAATTAATTATAATGAGATTAAATTAATTCCGAGATTATTGGAGCTTAAATTATATAAGTCCAATTAGATTCTCCACTTGGCTTCTAGGAAGATTATCAAGCAAAGTAAGAAATATAAATAGAGGTTTTAAAGCTATGATCGAATGTTGGGCTTACACAAATTAATTGTTTATTAGAAGCCCAAATGAACATTTAATAATGGGCCGGACTTTAGTTTGATTTGATTAATTAGATTAATTAAATTAAAACAAAGTTATTTAAGAAAAGGAGGGGAAATTTTTAGGTTTATAGCTAAATGTGTAGCTGCATACTTAGCATTGAATTGCTATATTTAAGATGGTTTTTATCGTGCTTCATCATCATTAAATGGAGTAACTATCTTATCATTAAATGGTTTATTGGTTGTATTTTAATGGTGGCAAGTAATGTAACCTTTTAGCATTCATTTGATTAAAGAACGAGGTGGTGCATTTGATGTACTCCCCTCCTTCTTTCATCTCATAACTGAAAATGAGAGGTTCTCATTTAGGTTATTGGTCTTTTCATATAGCCATCTTAAATAAATGAGAAGATTCTCATTTATTGGCTTCTTTATAATTGATTAAAGAATGAAGTGATGCATTGGATGCACATCACTTCTTTCATTTATGTTAACCGAAATTAAGTAAGAGAAAAGAAGTGTTCTTACATTTTTGACTCACTCTCTCCTCTCTAGCATAGCCTAGCTGAAACTTGAATAAGAAGAGTCTCATTTTTGGCTTTTTTAATTAAGGAAAATCTCTTCAAGATTTCTTCTCCTTTCCCACCAAAGGATTTTATTAACCAAGTTGTCCAAAGAGAACAAGTGGAAGATTGGATTGGCCAAGGATACAATAATGAGGAGAGGACACATTGACAAGGAGAGGATACCAAAGCGAGGAGTCAAAGTTGTAGTAAGGAGTCTGTGTAATTTCCATCTTGTTCTTATGTTAATTGTTTTCCTTATATCGTATCATGTATGGCTGAAATATGCTGATTTGGTTATGTTGTTTCTACTGCATTTTGATTTTAATTTTTTTGAAATCTACTGTTTTAGCCAAATCTTGCATGTTATTGTTTTCGATCCAACAATTGGTATCAGAGCCATTTTTTATGCATGATTTCGGTTCCTATATGTGATGTATAGGTTGGTAGTTAAATTTTGTACGCTGCATATTTTTATGTGATAGAAATATAAATGGTGTATATGTTTCTCTTTTGGTTGTCCATAAAATATAGTTTTATCTTATAAGTTTTCTTCGTTTGGTTTATAACAAGAAGGGTAGCCTATCATCGTCATGTTTCCTCCTTGGCTTCATTTTTCTATTTTTGTTGATTTTATAATGTACAAATTTCTATAATATTGAAGATGGAGCATCCATGGATCGCAGAAAAGACTAGGAAATGGTTTCGGTGTAAATTTTAGTGTATTGGCAAAGTTTTAGTTTTATGATAACCAAAATGTTGGAATTTTGTTGAAACAAAATCACATGTGCTGGAATTTTTAAGTTTCGGTTCTGTTAAAGCAAATGTTGGAATTTTTGTTTTCAAAGTGACAAATTTTGGTTTTATAAAAATGCCATTACACACTTTTTACTAAATGGGCCTGGTTATGAGAGCAAAGAGTTCGAAGCCGAAGATCCAAGTCCAAGTCATTTTTTTGGGCCAAGAGCCTTGCAATTTATTTTTATGTTCTAGGATGGACAATCAAAAGTAGTGTTATTATTCATGAGATGAATGGATGGATGGATGCTTATAATATGTAATACTATAAGATAGTATGCAATTTAGAACAGTTGCCAACCCTATGCTTTGCCATACATTCATTATGTATAAGATATATAATGAAACAATATACGATGGATAATAAATTGCATCTAGACAAGATGGTATTTATTAAAACTTAAAGACCAAAAAGATTGAGTAGGAAAGGATGCTCATGTGAGAGCCCACAGTCTCCATGTGATGGCCCATTTGTATGTGGTGAAGTGTTACTCCCCACCGAAGGACATGAATCCTAGATCTTGTATGGTTTAAGTCTCTTAAAGGATAAGTTAACTCATTGGTAGCAAATGTTACCTCCTACCGAGGCATGATTTGCAAATACCTTTAGTGGATGAAGTGAGTGGTAGTACACTCAACATATTTTGTCAATAACCTACCCACTGTAGCTCTGTAGATAAAAGTATAGGCTAAATTAAGGCATTTATCAAAAGGTTAAGCATGAAGACGTTTAGTAGTTTTTTGAGTGGGAGGGGCCTAGATTTTCTTTTAATGGATAAGATGGCTCATCGTCGCTTAGTCTATTATAGATAAGAACAATAATCGTCGTATAATGATTTTATTTTTTTATGTTTTGTTAAATCTATCATCATGTATACATGCATCATGATTTTATAGAAAGTTCCAATATAGTTGACTAGTATGCTGATGCTTTAATAATTTATATTTTTAGACATATTCACCACAATATGAATCCACTGACTTTGCTCTTGACTAATAACAAATTGGAAAACGGAAAAAAATTTTAATGAATGGAGATATAACCTTGACATTGTTCTTCAATATGAACAAATTTCATGGGTATTAACAGACAATAAGCTTGCAACTCTGGGTGGCAATTCAACTTTTGAGCAGGTAACTATTCTTTTCAACAGTTTAAGTTAGATTAAGAGCTCAACAGCAAGGATTATACCTTGAGTGAGTTAACGAATACCCTTCAAAGTATGGAGGAGATATTAAATATCAAGGCTCATGGGCCGGAAGCTAATGTAGCATCTTATTCAAAGCACGAGGGTAAGGGCAAGCAAAAGAAGAAGGTCCAATGAAAAAGAAGGCCTAAACAGGGGTCAAGGCTCAACCCATGAAAAAGAAGGACAAAGAGAATACCAAAGGAAAGTGCTTCCACTATGATAAGAAGGGCTACTAGAAAAAAAACTGTGCAGTCTAACTTGAGTCTCTCAAAAGCAAACAAGATATGGGTTTCCTAAGTTTGTTAGGAACTAGAAATGTGGTAGATTCATCTGATTCTTGGATATCAAATTTAGGAGCTACTAACCATGTTTACAATTCTTTGCAAGGGCTCTAGCAAAGAAAAATACTACATAAAGGCCAGTTTCAAGTCAAGATCGCAGATGAATCATATGTTTCAACAGAATCAGTGGAAGTAGTTATCTTAGACTTTTCGAATGGTCATATGTTATATTTGGAGGTTGTATATTACATCCTAATGATTGTAAGGAAGATGATTTTTGTTTTTTGTCTAATAAAATCTGGTTATTCCTTATCTTTTGAAAATGTTGTTTCAATATTTTAAAATAAGGAACATTTAAACAGGGATTGTTCTTTATAGAACCTATGATAGGCTCACTAAACACCACATAATTAATAACACTAAGACAAACCAATGACTCTAGCATTAATTCAAAAAATCTGTGGCACTTAAGAATGGGTTATAATAATTAGAAAAGACTTGATAGGTTAGTGAAGGATAGGATCCTTGCGGGTTTGTATAATAATCCATTACCCACCTGTGAATCTTAAATTAAAGGAAAAATGACTAAGGCCTCATTTCCTTCCAAAGGGAGCATATATAAATCCACGTTGGACCTAGTACACACTGATGTGTGTGAGCCCATGAATGTACATGCTAGAAGAGGTTATGAATACTTAATAACATTTATAGATGATTACTCTAGACATGGCTATTTGTATTTAACGCATAAAAAGAGTGAGTCATTTGGAAAGTTCAAAGAATTCAAAGCTGAAGCTGAGAAATAGGTAGGCAAATCACTAAAACAACTTTAATCATATCAAGGTGGTGAGTACTTATCTAGAGGGTTCCTACAATTTTTAATTGACAATGGAATTATTTTCAACTTGTCAACTCCTTGAACACCTCAATAGAATGGTGTAGTTGAGAGGAGGAATATGACTCTATTGGAAATGGTAAGATCAATGATGTCCTGTGCTAGTCTTTCAGAATTATTCTGGGGATATGCCATACAAACGACAACTTATCTTCTTAACTTTGCTCCATCCAAATAAGCGCCTAGAACACCTAAAGAGTTATGGACTAGCCAAGTGCCTTCATTATGGCACTTAAGAGCTTGCATTTGCCTAGCTCATGTTCAAAGGCCTGAATCCATAAAGATGGAACCAATGTCAGAAGTATGTTTTTTGTAGGGTATCCTATAGGTACATGAAGGTACTATTTTTACAGTCCTCGAGATAGGAAGGTATTTGTATCAACAAATGCAACCTTTTTGGAGGAAGAGTTTGTGAGACATCGCAAAGGAAGAAATAAAGTAGTACTTAAGGAGTTAGCTATATCATTTAAACCAAGAGTTGATTTGGATATAGCAGAACAAGATGTCAAAATGGATTCAAGAGTTGAATCAGAAGAGTAGCCTCAACATTAAGTAGTACCTAGACATAGTGTGAGGATTGTGAGACAACCAGACAGGTATCTAGGTTTAGGAGAAGGCATTATTTCCATCTTGGACTAAGAAGAAATGAATCCCATTACTTATACATAGGCTATTAATGAGGTTGATGCAAAAAAATGGCTCAAGGCAATGGAATCGAAAATAGATTCCATATACCCCAATGAAGTTTGAATCCTTATAGATCTACCACCAAGTGTAAAAACCATAAGGTGTAAATGGATCTTCAAATGGAATAGAGGATATAATAGAAAAGTAGAGACTTTTAAAGCTAGATTGGTAGTTAAGGGCCATACTCAAAAAGAGGGTATAGACTGTGAGGAGTCTTTTTATCCAGTTGCCATGCTTAAGTCCATCAGAATTCTTTTGGCCATAGCAACCTATTTCGATTATGAAATATGACAAATGGATGTTATGATCACATTTCTTAATGGGGATCTTAAGGAGACCATTTTTATGGCCCAACTAGAAGGATTCGTTGAGCCAGGTAATAAGCATAAAGTATGCAAATTGCAGAGATCCATTTGTGGACTTAAGCAAGCATCTAAGTCTTGGAACATTAGGTTTGATAAGTCTATCAAAACATATAGGCTCATACAAAACCTAGATGGACCTTGTGTCTATAAAAGGGTACAAGAAGGTAAGTTTTTTTTCCTAATCCTATATGTTGATGACATTCTGCTCATTAGAAATGATGTGGGAATGTTATCTATAGTTAAGGGATGGTTGAACGAACAATTCTCAATGAATGATTATGTTCTAAGGATCAAGCTTATAAGGGATTATAAGAACAAACTGATAGCCTTATCTCAAATAACCTACATTGAGAACATGCTCAATAAGTTTGCCATGCAAGATTGCAAGAGGGGTTTTTCACCTACTAGACATGGAATCAAACTTTCAAAGGAGCACACACCTAAGACCCAAGAGGAGGTCGAACACGTGCATAACATTTTTTATGCTTAAGTAGTTGGCAGTTTAATGTTGTAACACCCGCTATTAACGTTACACCGAAATAAATTAATATTGAGACTAATGTCATTAAAATCAGAGCAGTGAACA
>JANZLF010000009.1:4409146-4426555 GCA_026546835.1 Erythroxylum foetidum | reverse complement strand
CTTTGAGGTCTTCCTTGAGAATTTAAGGGTATTGTCTAAATGTGATAGTGTATATAGAATGAAAAGTTGGTTTCGAGGAAAAAGAAAGTAGAAATTGGGGATTAGCGCCAGGAAAGTCACGAACATGCATCGTACATCTTTTATTTGCGACATGTGCATCATTGAATTATTTTGATTGTGCATTTAGTAATGGGAAATTATTTGACTGTTATAGAGGCACCGTTGGAACGACATTCCACAGACATTGCTGAAACTTCCAGGCAGTAGCTCGGAAGTTACAGGTGAGTAAACTAGTTGGTTCCTCAATCTTAATTGTTAAAGTTTTGCACTTATAGTTCTATGAAGATGAATGACGGGTATATGTGAATTATTTGATTGTAACTTTAGACCGAAGGTCCGAGGAATTAAGGATTGTTATATAGAAGTGTAAACAGTTGGTGAATATGATAAATTGCTACTGTATGATAAGATGTATGATTGAGAACATTATGTCTGATTTTGATAAATGGGTTCTGATGGCAATATGATTTTTGTAATATTATCATAAACGAATTCTGTGTATGATACGGAGAGCTACAAGCTCGACTAATGAAAAAGAGCCTCGAGATCAAAAGAAAATAGTGCATACCCAGAGGGCTCTCATATCCCTAAGACGCGTGGGAAGTAGTGCATACCCAGATGACTCTTCTACCCCTAAGACGCGCTTAATGTGTAATGAGCTCGAAGAGGGACAGTTCAGAGCTATATACTCAATGTTTAATGCGCCCGAAGAGGGACTGTTCAGAGCCATATGCTCAACGTTTAATGTGCCCGAAAAGGGATAGTACAGAGCTATAAGCTCAATGTTAATGCGCCCATTTTGGGATAGTTCAGAGCCTCAGGCTCACTGATTAATGTGCCCAGATTGGGACAGTACAGGTGCTCAGTCACAACACTGCAATAAAATGGAAAATATCTTGTATTCATGTATTTGTGCATTGAACTAATTTCTGGATGGGGAAAGAGGCAACATGCCTTGCATCTATGTGATATTACCTTGTATTCTCTCTGAATATGTTATTGTGAAAATCTGTACATTGCTATATGATATTCTGAACGTGCTATTGTGATAATTCGTACGCTATCTACGTAATGCATGAATTGAGTGAACCATCGATGATAGTTTCTCATTGAGTTTGCAAACTCACCCAAAATTGCAATCTATTTTTCAGGATCGAGAGAGTAGACTCCTAGCTCCAGTGAGAAGGACTTTTCCTGCCGTGTGGACCTAGTTGGCAAGAGAAGTCATAGCACACAGGTCGGTCAGCTAGGATTGTTTTAGGGATGACCTAGTTAGATTTTTGTATCAGTTTTCTTTTTGGAGTAATGTTTTTAGACAGTGGAAAGCTGATAGTCGTGTAATATCTGTTTTGATGGAATGATATGAGAGAGTGATTCGGTTTCAAAATTTAGTGATTTTATATTATGGTTTATTTATGAATATGATGCCATGAGAGTACTGTATTGTCTGTCCGTAGCTCTCCCTTATTGTAGGATATGTATCGGAACGACCCACGGGCATCCTGATGTACCCTACGGTAAGGGGGTGCTACACCATCACAATTTTCTTCTTGAAAACTAATTTAAACCCTATAGGTTTTATCCCTTTGGGTGGGTTAACCAAATTTCATACTTGGTTTTCATATATAGAATCCATTTTGAATTTCATAGCTTGAAGCCATTTTTCAAATTATGAACTCTTCAGAACTTCCTCATAAATAGTGGGCTCATCGTCTTCTAAGAGCAATACATCATTATGTTCACTTATGAGAAATCCATATCTTTCTAGAACATGATGTATCCTACTTGACCTATGAACTTCTAGTGTGTCAGAAGAATGAACTATTTTTTCATCATTATAAACAATAATCTCGAGTTCAGGCAGTTGATCTGGGTCTATTTGAGCATTGAACATTCATAAGTTTAATTTTGCTCCCATTGTCTTCTTTTAGAAGAAAATCTTTCTCTAAAATGATAGCATGTTTTGAAACAAAAAACTTTTGTTCCAAAATATTGTAAAACTGGCATCCTATCATTTCTTTAGGATATCCTACAAAAAGGACATTTATTAGATTTAGTTTCTAGCTTATCTGACTGAATCCGCTTCACATAAGCTAGACAACCCCAAACTTTTATATGTGAAAGATAGGGTTTCTTGTTAGTTGACATCTCATATGGAGTAACATTAACTAACTTTGAAGGGACTCTGTTTAACACATAAACAACAGTCTTAAGTGCATATCCCTAAAAGGATTTTGGTAGATTTGCTAAGCCCGTCATTGACCTCACCATGTCCAACAAGGTTTAGTTTCTCCTTTCTGTCACATCATTGTGTTGCAGCCTATAAGGTGAAGTTCACTAGGATATTCTCCCATTTTCTCTAAGATAACTTAGAAACTATTGGTTTAAGTATTCACCACGTCGATTTGATCATAGTGTTTTAATAATTCTACCCAGTTATTTATCTACTACATTTCTGAATTCTTTGAGCTTTTCAAAGGCATCATATTTGTATCTCATTAGATAAAAATACCTATATCTCGAATAATCATCGATAAAGGTAATGAAGTATATGAAACTACCTTTGGCATATATGGACATCAGACCACATACATCTGAATGTATTAAATCCAATAGCCCAGTAGTTTGATCACCCTTTCCCTTAAAGGGTAACTTTGTCATCTTTCCTAATAAGCAAGATTCATATATTTCATATGATTCATAATTAAATGAACCTAAACAACCACACTTTTGTGGTTTAGTCATGCGTCTCTCACTTATATGGCTAAGGTGACAATGCCACAAGTAAGATGATTTCAAATTATATTATTTTTGTCTTTTATTGTCATTGATAATTAAAATTGGATTGGATTTATCTAATATGTATATTCCATTGCATAATGTACCCATAGCATAAAGCATTCCATTCAAACTAATAAAACAATCATTGTTAGTAAAATTTAAATGGAAACACGCTTTATTAAGACTAGAAATTGAAAAAATATTCTCAGTCAATATAGGTACATAAAAACAATCATCCAATTCTATTACAAGCCTACTAAGGAACGACAATACATAAGTTTCTATGGCTAATGCAACAACTGTTGCTCAATTGCCCACACGCAGATTCGATTCTCCCTTGTTGAGTTGTCTATTGTTCCTGAGGCCCTGCATATCAGTACATATGTACGAGTCACAAATGGTATCCAATACCCATATGTTATTATTAGAAACAATATTAATATCATTAACAAACATACCTTAAATAGATGGGGTATCTGATGCCTTCTTCCACTTCAGTGACTCCGAATAGGCCTTATAGTTCCTCTTCCAATGACCATCCTTGCCATAATGGAAGCATTTTCCCTTAGGGACAGTCTCCTTATTTTCTTCTTGACCATACCTCCCTTAGGCCTTGTGGACTTCTTCTTCTTTTGGTTCTTCCTCCTTGAACCAAAAAAGTCCACCAATATCACAACCTTACTATCCTTGTGGATAGATAGCTCAACTATTTTGAACAAGTTGATTAGCTTAAGAATCGTTGTGGATATTTGGTTCATCTGATAGTTAAGCACAAAATGTGAATAACTATCAATCAAGCCAGTTAGAATTAAGTCTATACTTAATTCATGATCCATCAAAAAACATAAGGAGGCCAACCTCTCAATATAGCCATTTATCTTTAGTGCATATTGCACTAGAGATGTCCCCTCAACTATCTTACAATGGAAGAGCAACCTCAAGGTCTCAAAGCTTTCAGACCTAGTTTGCTCATCAAATAGCTCCCTCAGATGATAGACTATGATATGAACATCTATAGCCTCATGTTGGTTTTGCATTTCTAGTGACATAGAGGCCAACATTATGCAGTTAGCCATCTCAATATCATTGAGATGCTTTTTGTATGCCCTTTGATCACTATCAGAAGCATCAATAGTAGGGGGATTAGGAAGTGGTTCTTCCAAGATGTAACCTAGTTTTTCTGACTTAAGATGAATTCTCAGGTTCCTAAGCTAGTCTAGGAAGTTAGGTCCAATCAACTTATTGGCTTCCATAAGTGAGCATAGGTTTACACTAGTGTTTATGGTATTGATTCTTACAACCTAATGTCAAAAAGAGAAATGGTGTTAGACTGTATATAAATGCAGGTCAATTAGGAATTTTAATTACATGCAGTATCGCTCGCACTATTTTCTCGCTAATCCATAACCCTCTATATGAATCCTAGAGAGGTTATATATAATTTATCCTAGTGGATCGATATCCAATATCCTTAAAAATGATCTTGGGATTGCCCAATAAGCCACCTTAGGTCAATCGGTAGGTATCGATCATACTTTTGCATTTGTAATGCAACTATTGAATCTAGTGCTAACAACTATTGATGTGTCCACTCACATTGGGCTATCAACTTTTAATGCATGTACATCTCATATAAACTAACCAACTTCATCTTGGTCCATGTTGACCTTAGGTTTTCCCAACAAATCAATGCTTTTAGTTAAAATCGACCTATTAATTCAAAAATCATATTTACATGGATTGAACATATTCATGTAGAGCGGGCTTAAGTTTGCCCAACAACCCTAAATCTATAAGAACTCTTTTTCTCACCATATTAATGGAAGGCGTTTTTAATATTCTAAGTGAGGGATTTCTACTTAGGTCTCATATATATATATTACTATGGCTATATGCCATGATATGGACACCTCAATCATATTGGGCTTAAGTCTATGACCATTCAACATTTAAGTCCAAACAATCCTAACATGCATTCTCTAATGCATCAAATTAAACACATAAATTTTGGTTGTGACAATTTATGGATCCTAAAATTTGGAAGTAGATTAAACTCTTGAATAGAATTGCTTTCTAATTTTAATCTTAGTTAAATTTAATTTTGAAGGTCATTTCAATTTGGAATTTAATATTAATCAAATTAAATTAAAATCCAATTTCTAGAAATTAATTCAAAAATTAATACATCTTAAAATTAATTATTTGATGTCAAAATTAAGCACTTTAATTTTGTCATCCATCCCACTTTCTAATCATACTAGAAAATTTAATGCTCCACTTAAATTAATTAAAGATTAATTTCCAAAAATTTTTAAAGTTTTCAGAACATCAAATCATCATTCCATACATCTCCAGGTAATTTCAAGTTCATCAAAATAATTTTAGAATCACCCAAAATCATCAAGATAACCAAAACTATACTTAGACATATAAAATTAAAAATTTGACATCTAAAATTTTTCTGGAAATCTAATTTTGAGCTAATTCATTTTGGCATGCGTAAAACATCAAAATAACACTTTATGAAAAAAAAATTTATGGTTGTGGAACCAAAACATGCAAATACAAAATTATCAAACAAAATAGTTCTATCAATTTCAACAAAATTGACCAAATCTATTTATTGTTTGAAAATTCAATTAAAAATTTTAATTAATTTTGGAGAAATTCTAGAGGATTAAACACATTCTAAACATGTTTACATAATTTTTCCATAGTCGAATTCCAAGAAAAACATATTCAACCTTAATAATTTATCCAACTAACATCAAATGTTTTGTAGGAAAATAGTTTTCATACATGTTGTATAAAATTCGAAAATAAATATTTTAATCACTTTGAAATCAATTTTCAATCACGAAAAAAATTTGTGAAAAGATCAGTGAAAGAAAATTGTGAAAACAAATTCTCATAATTTAATTTCAAATTTTCTAAGAACAGAACCTTAGTTGTCACAACCATGTAATCCTATTGCACGTGTAATAGAAACTACATTTAATAGGCATAAGATGTCTCTGATACCACTGTTGGGTTTTGATCTTCCATCACATGCATAAAAAATGGAAAACAGTGGCAAAAATATAAAACAAAACCCAAAAATCCAAGAAATTCCAAGTGCCATTAGATGTAACTTTAACAAAAATAGGAACTTAAGATGTGTACCTTACAATCTCTTTTGTTCTTTGTTGTCTTTACCTTTTCAGGTTGTCATAAACCATAACGACCAAAAGAGGATATCTTTAATGATATCCACATGAAGAACAAAGCCTAAAACCTCTTAGGAAGAATGGCTAGAACACATACAAAGTGCTACCTTTGTGATGTATTATTTGAGAGAGTGTTTGTAGAGAGTGAGAGAAGATGATGAACACTTCACCAAAAAGTCTCTTGTTTTCACACAACACTTGTACCAAAATTGATGTTTCTTACACCTTTTGGCCTTCCTCTAACCCCCATTATCAATGGAGAGTTCGTGGGAATTAAGTGGCTTTTAATCCCACTTAATTTATCATGAAACTTCCACCCCTTCTTTAAAGGGTAGATTTGTCATCTTATTTATTAAAGGGTAATTTTGTAATCTTACTTAATAAGCAAGATTCACATATGTCATATGATTCACAATCAAATGACCCTAAACTACCACACTTGTGTAGCTTATTCATGTATCTCTCATATCTTGGATCCCCATGTAAAACCATTTTATTCATTCTTTGCATCTTCAATACTTGTTACTCATTAGGTTCCCGGTTATATTGGCTAGTTGAATTAACAGTTAAATCAAGCAAGTCGTGAGCGGTATCTAACAGCACATCATGACCCTCAATAGATCAAAAAGTTAGTGATTTGACTAACCCTTCCATAGACAATGTTCCCGTGCAATTAATCCTTTGATCATCTATACCACACTTGGTTCAGAGTATAGTTAAAGTGTCAACTCCCGCCAGACTAACTACGTCACATCTAACCAAAGTGATGTTAGTTCTTGTCCCCACGGCTCATTAATCAATTGGATATATCACTGATGTTAGTTCTTGTCCCCAAGGCTCATTAATCAATTGGATATATCATTGAAGACTATCTTCACGACATTTCCACTCTAGCTAGAGATTCTTGAGTAACGACCTCGATAAGAATCCATGGGTATCATCTTTTATCAGGAGTGGTGAATTCTTTATTGATTACTTAATTACTTTCGAATACCTCAATTTATACGCAATCACCACCTTACAAGCAATCTCTAAGAGGCAACGAGAATTGAGTCAAAGTACAGGATTAGTATCCAAGATATCCTTGAGTACCTCAAGTCTAAGGATATTTGCATCATTGTTATGATGAGACTATCATTGACACCATAATAAATTATTGATATGATTGTCTTATGGTAGGTCATCCAATATATTTACTACTCTTAACAAGCATCCACATGTTAACTCTAAACAAATCATGATTACACCTAATGAGATCCACTGCTTGATCTAATCAAAAATTATAACATGTGTTAATATGTCCGGATTAATAATGTCCTATCTCATTAATCATATGACTAGGGATAATTTAGATACTAACATAAATACACATGATAGGAATCTTATTATCATGATCTCATTCCTTCATGCTATGTAATATATCAAGGACTTCATTAATTCGATTTAAGATCACTATCAATTCATAAAGAACATGAAAATCAAATTAACGAAAAAGTCTTTTTATTAATTAAAAATATTTGTATAGTAAGTGTTAAAAGGTGATTGCTTTTACAACACTTCTTTATCAAAAACAATATCCTGGACATATTGATTTAAGAGTTAAAATATAATTGAATCTTAATGAATCAATAATCAAATAGCATTAAATAAAAAAAACACAAGGTCCATCCCAATTTAGGGCTTATCCCACCTAGGCATTAAAAGAATTTAGTTCATAATCGTATAAACAAACTCAAAAGTTCGAAAGAAAAATAAAAAATATGACAAGTCATTATATATTCTCTAATGTTAATGGATGAGTGCTCTCTTTCAGATCTTTAAGTTAATCCTTATTTTTTTAGGACTTAAGATTTAGAAGTGTGTTTTGAACTGCAATTCTACCCTTTTAAATATGACTCTCGTTAATTAGTCATCATAATTACCTTTATACTTTGTTATTAAGGTTTTTAGAGTGTACACATTCAACCACATAGTCGTATGCATAATATGTCCTTTAAAAAATCTTTAAAGTTGGAAATAAACACATTGCTATAAACATACACGGGTAGTGAGCATGCCTATCTGTATGACTTACATGAGCGGTCCACCTTAATATAGGTGAAACAATATCTTTGAACCCATACATGCTCATATAAATGAACATAATCCTTCACATAACCTTGTACATGACTTACACAAGCATGTCCTTCATCAATATAGGTGTGTTCCTCCGAAATTGCTCCAATTCTTTTATTTTTATGCTAATTTTATCCTAATTCTTCTCCTTTTAATCCATGAAGGGAGTTGAGGCCTATAACCATACTAAGAACTAAAAAAGTACTGAAAAAATCATAAAGCTCTCAAATAAAGAAGCAAAACACACTAAATATAGGAATATAAAGGCATAGTCTACTAAGCATTTATCAATGATACAATATGATATTGATCTAAAATCTTTCATTAAGTTAAGGTCATATACCCTAGGAATAAGTCAAATTTAAATCTTGTTCAACTCCTTCAACATTTTTCCCTTATTGAAAATTTGTGATACTAACTCAATAACTAAGGTCTTTGTGTGTGTTTAAGTTTTATGGAAAAATCTTTCATTAAGACCATCTAGTCATTGGGCCTTTTTGTGTTTAAGGCAAACATATATACTTCTACATCGTTTGTATTAAAAGGTCTCATAAATAAATTAGCATCTTAAGTAAAGATTTGCTTCTTGATAAATGATTTAAGAGTGGTCATAGATGAGATTGCATTTAGAGAAGAACTAATAGTGTTAGAGAAAATGGAGTAAGCCTTTTAGTGAATGTTTGCTTTAGAAATTAGTAAGCTAGCATTTCATTCATCAAATAGTCTATTCTATTTGTATTCTTTTTTAGTAGCATTAATTTTTTATCACTTTCCTTTAATTTTTTCCTTAGGGAGATTCTTTGGAAAGCTTAGGTAAAGGCATATATATAGGTGACATGGAAGCTAGTATTCTCTTTCTTTATTTTACTACGTAAATGTATGAAATGCTCTCCAATAATTGAGTGAGCTTCCTCCAGTTTATTCCGATCATAAACCATCTGAAGCAATTCGGGATGAGAAGAAGTTGGAAAAGAAAAAATTTAGAGGAACTAGAAAATTTGGAGATGAGAAACAGTTGGAAAAGAAAAATAATTGAGAGAAATGCCTAAATTAGATAAGATATATATGCTTATGTTTCTCTCCAAGACATATGATTAGATATAAGTGCCAAAAAATTATTTTAAGGAGAAAAAACTTAGGGGAACCAGAAACAATTAGAGATGGGAACCAGCTGGAAAAGAAAAACAATTTAGATAAGTGCCAAAATTAGACAAGATAGGTAGAGATCGAGAGTCTAGAGTTCAGGAAAATAGAAATAAGCCAAAAAAACATCAAAAAAGGCAAGAAGAAGAATAAGATAGGCAAAAATAAGTATATAAGCAACAATAAGGACAACAAGGAAAAGAATATTAGAGTATAGAGCTTAACAGAAAAACCAATGGAGAAGAAATCAAGGGAACAAATTAAGATATACAAACGTTTAAAGAAAAGAAGGCGCTTCTATCACTAAACTATTAAATTTCAGTATTGGAGTGTTAATTGTTGGAGCCACATTTGAAATTATTTTATATGAACTTAACCATTGATTAGGCAGGTTCATAGCTAACAAGTGATTATAGATGAGACACTTGATTGCACACTATCACCTATAAAGTTTTCTTTATAAATTTTGTACTCCACATGGTATAATTATAAAGTGGCACCTTATCTTAGTTTGAATGATTAAACATAAAATTATGAGAATTTTTTAACAATTAAAATTGATCTATTGGACATTTGGGACCAAAAAATATTCATATGAGAGGGTATTATGTAACACCTATATACCCCCTAGGAGGATAAGTAGATGCTATGCAAAACAGAAACGAAACATGCCAAAACCTACCAAACATTCCTTACATGCATTTCAACAACTCAAGTAAACATATATTACATATCATTAAATGACATTGTAAACAAACCATAAGGTAGATCATATATAATGAACTTATCAAAATGCATGCCTTAAACATAATCCTTCTTGTAATAAGGTTATTACAAACCCTTAATCAAAATACAACCTGTCATATATTGTCAGATACAACTTAAAAACTCAAACAAAACAACTTCCAAAATAGAACACATTCTTCATTGCCCCCTCTGGTATTCCTTGCCCCAATCTTTAACCTTCTTATCAGAACCTACACGGAGGCAAAACCACCATGCTAAGCATACAACTTAGTGGGGAAATAACTAAACATAATGCACAATGGAGACTGTTTCTAATAGTCGTCTAACATTCATATATATAGATTCAAATCATATCACAACAATCTTTAATAATATAGAGTAATCCAAACATTATGTCTCAGATTTATTAATCAATACATAACATTCTTTCATCAGAATAAAACTCATAAATATAAAAAAAGAATGTACAAGTATCAGAATTGAATATCAAAATAGGATATAATCCTTTTAGATCAAAATATGACTTATATCAGAATAGAACTTGTTTTGTATCATAATTTTTGGGCACCCCGCCCTTATGAGAAATGCACCAGATGTCATTAGATGTCATAAATGACATCTGGACCCGTCTCCCACAAGGAGGAAAGCCCACACCTATCAGTTACCAAAATCAAATTCATTTCTCCTATTTCAGAACAAATTTTGGAAACTTCAAACTGGAATTACAATTTAACTTCTATAAAATTTTCCCCATTGTTTGATCTTTCTAATGAAAGTAAAATCATTCAATTTGGTTTAGAAATCTAAAAGTTATACCCAAAAATATTTGGATTGTTATTATACTGAAATGGTACACTATACTTAATTTCGATCCCCAAATTGAAAGCCTTAGAGATTGAATTAAAATTCTATTTCTTCAGATAATTTGTAGCTCTATGTCTCTAGTTTATTTAAAAATAAGAATGATCTAATTTGAAGCTCTACATATCAGAATATCATCAAAATACCGAAGTATGTTTAGTAAAATATCGACTTCATACTCTTCCAACCGATACCCTTACTTTGATTCATCAATCTCTTTCAAATAAAAAAAAACTATAAATTTTTATGAGAGATAGAGAAATATTTTATGAATCTATTGGTTTAAGAATCATTTCATCTGGAGGTCAGATGAAGAAGTTATGGCCAAAAGAATCAAACATATTTATATTCTCAATCATATTGTACCTATCTTGGGACAATTGGTATAACTTTCACTAGAGATATCAGATTAGGTCATTTTACGACGGTTTCGAATAGGACTTCAAAATCTACAATGTTTTTGAAAACCCTAAAGAGATATTTTGTCATCTATAAGGTCAAAATCATGAAATTCTGAAAGTGGACAATGTATGTCCGTTAAACGGGCATACACCTCCACCTAACGGATATACATGGGCTCTGGGGTGTCTTCCAGATCCATGAAGTCCTGTTTAATGGACCTAATGTCCGTTCAATAGACATGGACTAGCCAGGGGACATTTTTAGACCTGATAAGGTCCATTTAATGGACTTAAAGTCCGTCGAACAGACATAAGTAAGACAAAACTCCCTCTAAAGCATCTCCAATGGTTCCTGCATCCATTCTAACATCACTTTCGCTCATAATCTTCCCAAATTCACTTCTTCTAATGCAATATCACTCTTTAAACATTCAATTACCAAATTGATTTCATTAAACTCCCAAATCTCAAGTCAATTGATTCATCACTTACAACTAATTCTCATCATTTATAAAAATCCGATCTTTCTTTTGCACAACATCTCACTTATATATAACAATAATTCATGTTCAAAATTCATCATCTCAAATTGATAACTTCTTCAAGTATACCTAATTTCAACTCAACATTATCTATACACAATTAATATTTCATTAACATCATACGATAAGAGTTTACAAAGCTTTAATGGAATTTCAAGCCACAATACATCATTTTGCAAAATCCCCAAAATACAAAAGATACTTGAATGATAACTGCTCAAAATGTGACTACAACCTTGTTTTACATAAATTACTCCAAAACAAAATAGAACATGTAAATTCAGAGTGATGCCTTGAATCTCTTCCACTCTATCTCTTGCTAATCACCTAAACATGGGACCGAGGAGGGGTGAGCTTAAAGCTCGTAGGTAATAGTTTTATAATCAAGTATCAAACTTGTCACAAATCATAAGCACATAAGCACTTCAGAAATGGTTTGGGTAGGTCTATAAATAGAACGAACTAACACATTATCACATAATAGTCTTGTGTAGTCGTGAGTAGAATGAACTATCGCAATCCCACATTGTGGTTTTACGTAGTCGTAAACATGAGGGAGCCCATATAGGAGCTCCATGCCACTAGCGGGCAGGCAGGAGAAGCCTTTATTTGAAGTGCACTTGACATATAGAATGGACCAAACCAAACCCACACAACATGTATTTCATAACTTGTAAACTTGTTGCCCAAATGGCATATTTTTTAAATCAAGATTTTTCATAAACATAAAATCTTTATTTTGCAATTCATCAACAAAATTCATATACCCAATATATAAAGATTTCTCAAATCATTCAAATAGCAATAATGCATCATTTATAAAAACAATTGACATCATTTAATTGTATTGCTTTTGAAAACATAGTCATGGCTTATTAACTCTATTATAAACATGTAACCCACCTTGAAATCCTTCCTCATAAAATTGCTCAAAGAGACCTCTCCCCTTGCTCCTCTTATGTTCCTTGATTTCTTTTAACAATAGCCAAAAGTTCCATTCAATAGGAATTCCAATTGAAAACCCACAAGTCACATTCACTAAAATCGATTCTAGAATACTAAAAACCAATCATTTATTAAGCTTCATAAACCAAAACTCTTCCAAAAATCCAAAGGATTAAAATCAAACTTACCTTGAATCTTCACCAAATAAAGAGATCTTTCACTCTAATGGAAGCTCTTCCCTTCCTCTACCTTTTTCTCTTCTTGAACAACCACAAAATCTCTCTAGAAAGCTTAGAAAAGATAAACCCTAGCTCAACTCTCTTCTTTTCTCTCAACCATCGAAACTCTCTTCTTTCTCTCTTTGTTTTCGTATTTCTATCCTTCTTCTCTCATATTTTCGTTTTTCTCTTCTTAAAAGCAGGACAACATATTCTTTTTCCTATAATACCCTTAATGGATGTGCAAAGTCCCTTTTTACCCTAAAAACTTAAATGTTTAAGTGAAGTACCAAAAACACCCTTATACAATCTTACAACCTTAACACTTTAATTCAATTAACCTATGTCATATAATCTTACTAACATTAACATAATAATTAACTCCACAAAATAATTCCATAAATACCTTATAATTAATTTAAATCATGCTTATTCATTAAGAAAAAAATTCGGGGGCCAACAATAACAGAACTTATTTTTATAAAAAAGAACATATCATAATACAAAATAAGTTAGACTGCTAATCCTTTTTACAAAGTGGGTAACAGGACCAGAATAGAAGATACCATGATTGGTATCTGTAATAGATGAGACTAATGTCTTTAAATCAAGGGACACTATAGTGTCGATAATCAGGGGACATTGTAGTGTCAATAATCAGGAGACGCTTTAGTGTCAAGTTATAGGAGCAGTTGTAAACCCTTCTAGGCATATCTATTTACCCACAACTAACACTTGGTAGTTTTTAAAACAATCCATTTCAGATTTCAAAATCACAAGAAAATAATGTAGTGTATAACACATGACTTTATTTCATTTTGATCCAATTGAACTTATTCATTGAAATATGATCAAACTTATCATGCCTTATAAATACAAACATATGTAATAATGCATCAATAAAAGTATTGAGTCATCACAGATTATGCATTTTCACATAATTAGAAAGCACTTCCAATACAATCACAATTATCAAACTCCTCGAACAATTGATGGTTCAAAATTATCACAATATCATAATCACTTGATAGTGAAATAATGCATAAGTATAAATTCATTTCCTTATGCCTAAATTGAACAAATTCATTCTCACTTGAAAAAACTTATCATGCCTTATAAGCATAACCATAAATGCCTTAATGAATACATTAAGTAATTACACTTTACATGTACTCACCAAAGTTCCCAATTCTCAAACATTCATAACTAACATATCACTTGTATTCAACCTTTGATAACTTATTCCACATCAAACTAAGTTCATTTTACACCTTAATTAAGTCCAATTAAACCATTATAAAGTACCTTAAACTTATGGTCCAATAATTGACCCAACCAATCTTTTCTCCTTCCTAAGTACTTCCCACGACCGTAGGAATAAGCCTTATAAATCCCACAATCGTAGGATGACTCACCTACATCCTCCAATTTGTTTCCAAAAATTGACTTCTTCACTTCCATTCAACATACCTTCACCAAAGACCATCAATTTCACTTCAATTCTACCTTATTCATGCTTCAATACCTCATCAAATTCATGTCCAAACTAATTCAAAAATCATTCATTAAGTAACTTACAGATAAACATCTTCCACACATCAAAACCAAATTAGTAGGATCATTTTTCCAAAATTCATTTATCATCATCATAACACATATTTCATGATAATTCAGTTATAATAAAACTTGTAATAATACATGCTATCAAGTTTAGTAATCCCTTACCTAATTACCTTCAAATTCCTTCTTCAAAGAATTAACCAAACCAGCCCTTCATATAACCAAACACTTCCGAAATCTAGGTGGGTGAAGGATGATCTGAACACCCAAAAGACAATAACATAAAATATAACTTGTGGGAGCTTTCGTGATGAAATATCTTGCAAGAATTCTAAGTGAAATTGAAGCAAAATTCAAAGCTAAGAGAGGATGAATGGTTTCAGTGGAGATGCTTCAACGAAGGCAGTAGAAACTTCTTGCAAGTTTAACACCTAAGTTGCTAGGTTTCCTAATCTTGGAGGAGCACATGTCACCAATGCATGTATCACATTTTCCCTCCCTTTAAGCTAAAAAGTTTCAGACACCTATTAGGCCATTTATCACTCAATCAATGCTGCCAAATGTCATTCAATTATACTACCATTTGTCCCATATTTACTCATGCCAAATGTCAGTGCATTAGCTATGCCAAATGTCACTAAATGTATAGGCTTAGTTATCTGCTCCTATGCTTTCTTATGAAGCACATAATATGATAACTTGTATAAAGTTTAAATATTTTACCGTATGCTAAGTATTCTACCATTAATTATTTCATCTTTATGCACAAGAAGATATTAAGATATATGGATATGATAATCCAGCATGATAAAAGGTATGATTAAGTTAACGAATTGGATTATGCTACCTTTTTGTATATTAAGGCTCTCTTGATTAATAGTAGTAACACTTTTTACTATTAAGATTTGATCAAAATGGTATCATAAAAAAGCATAACTATTTTTTCATTTATTAAAATCAAAAAAAATTGGTGGATGCAAGAAAATTAAATAATTTTTTCGGAAAAAATATTTTTATGGTATAGATAGGTTTCCAAAACTCTATAGTGGTTTGAATTCAACCTTAGCAAAATCATCATTATATCAATTATTAATTCGTAACTTTGACTAACTCTATTTGAATAGAGATGACTAATAGCTATTTTATTTTGAATTACAAAATTGCAACCATAATTATGAGACATTACATAACAAATTATTGGTAAAAGGAATTATTTTTTAAATACAAAACAATATAAACATAATTAAAATTCAAGTTGTATAAAAATTTCTTTAAAAATTGCAATAGAAGTATATATTAACAAAAAACAATGCATTTGAATTAAAATGTGTGTATAGAATCATATAAACTAATAGGAAATTTGGAGGGTAAGAAGGCAAAGTAAAATTTAAAACATAGTAGCAGCTAACTTATAAAACAAAAATAGTCAAGATAATAGTTCTTTTTAGGGTTAAATATATAAATAAAAACATTTGGATATATATGCTTAATAATTGGCTATATTTTTATTTTAATTTCATAAATCATTCAGAATGATAGTAACAAAGCTAGGGAATTTCTTTGGTAGGAATAACAGTAGCAATTAATAGTTTATTAATAGGATAGTGAGACTTAAAGATATTGGTAGTGCATCATAACACTACACAAAATAACTAGGTTTAGTGCCTGTTTGGTTCAACTTTTGGAAACTGAAAAGTACTTTTTCACCGAAAAAGCTATTTTGAAGAAAAATGAATGTTTGGTCATAAAATCCAAAAGTATTTTTTAAATAGAAATGACATTTTTAGAAGCTAAAATATAACTTTTTAATGACCTCAAATTTGGAACTTTTTAAAAAAGGCCCTATTTTAGCTTATTCGAGTAGAAATTTTTTCCAACGTTTACGCTTATATCGACATTTACATTTATTTTCTTCAGGTTGTTTTACAAACCCATCTTCACAAGGGAAAAGCGACCACTGACCGCTCTAGGGACCCAGCTAACCCATCTTCTCCAAGCAATCTTCTGCGTAGTTGTTTGGCAAACCCATCACAGGTAAAAAAAACTTACCTTTCGAATAATTTTCGATTAATTTTCACCCTCCAGTCTTCATGGAGATGGAGTCTCATACACTAATGTTGACCCACGAAGAGGACCTTGATCTTCTCCTCTCTTTCCAAGAACATGTTTCAGAGAACCCTATTGGTTCTCCAGGTATTTATACAGATGGGTCTTTATCGCTCTATATACCTGCAGTTCTCAATCTTTTCTCTTGTTATTGGTGCTTTATTTTTTCTTTTTTGGGATAAAATCATCAGTTTTGTGCCTTTTTTTTCTTCTTTTGATGTATAGTTCTAATCTGGGTATCTTTTAGTTTAATTTAAGCTTGTTCTCTAACAGTTCATGAGTTGTGTATTGTACTTTAGTAGCATAATCATAGGTTGGAACATTTACTTACTAGAAAAAAAAAATCTTACGTTGGAGCACTGAACAATATTTCCATGAAAGTTCATCTAAAGTTTGCTACTGTCTTAGGTATAATGTTAATTTAGGTCTTTTTGTGTTGAGTCTTGATATGGGTATTGTAGCGCCCCCTCACCGTAGGGCACACATCGGGAAACCCGAGGGTCCCTCCAACACGAATCCTGCGATAAAGGTTCACTACCAGAAAATTTCATTCAATATCCACATGGCATCGCAGTAACTAAAACACAATATAACAGAAATCAGTAAATTAACATCCAAATTAATTGTATCTAATACAGTCATCCAAAGTCAGAATAGACAAGTCTATCAGTCTCCTAACAAAATCAAAAAGGAAACTGATACAAGCATCTATCCTAAGTCATCC
>JANZLF010000009.1:4394383-4409046 GCA_026546835.1 Erythroxylum foetidum | reverse complement strand
TTCGATCAATTCAAAAACCAGTCAATTCTATCTGTTCCAATTCACAATTAAATACCGAAAAATCATGAATGCATGTACCAATGAATTCCTCTATAATTAGAAGCCAGTAACATGCTCAGTCAATGAATGCAGTGGAATCCTATCAGTATAACCCAATATTACCAAATTACCCTTGCTATCTGTAACGGGATGTTACAGGTATCTCTCAGTTTCATGTAAGTTCACTCTCTAATACTTCGTGAGAAAAAAATCATACATTGGAGAATTGAACGACATTTTCATGGAAGTCCAATCTAAAGTTTTCTAATTTCTGACTTCTTAGCTATAATGTTAGTCAGGTTCTTCTTTTGTTTTCTCTTTTGTTGAGTCTTGATCTGGGTATATCTCCAGTTTTATATAAACACTTTGTTCACTGCTAGGTTATGGGTTTGTTTACTAATTTGTTTCTATTTATTAATAGAAACTTACCTGCTTTTGTTCTTTAATTGTAGTTCCTCTCAGATGATATGTCAAACTTGTTTTCCTAAAATCGTAGGAACTTGAGAATAGCATTTTGGGATCCTTTGAAATCAGAAGGCATTTACTTGTTTGATCCACTAGTGACAGAACAAACTCGAAGAAGCCCAAACAGCCAACAAAATTACAAATTATGGAAGGACTTAGAAGGGGATTGAGGTTGGTCATATAAATTACAAAGCTACCACTACTGTTTTGCAATTCTTGCTTAGCCTAAACAATTAATTCTTGCATCTGATTTAACAGTAATGCAAATAACGTGACAACTAATGCACATTCATAAGGCATAAGATTCCTTAACAAAATCACAAGTTAAAGTTGGTCAGCTATCTCTCTTATTATTGTTTGTATGCTCGTGCAATATCATGATTTTGTATTGGCAGGTGAACAGAGTTTAAAAGATTCAAAGAAAGTTTTTGCAACATTAAACCGATCAGGGATCGACTCAGAAGATAGGAAAACATTCCTGTATTTGTTACAGTTTACATACCTAACGTGCATTTGTGATTTCCAATAATGAATATTCATCTATTATTCCTCAGGAAATCATACACAATGAAGGTAGAACTATCAGTCCACATGAATAAGGAAAAAAGAACAAAAACAGAATAGATGCCACATTCAGCTAGAAAAATCGACCCAGGGATGGGCAAGATGATTGAACTCGAGTTCTTTAGTTCAAATGAAGAATTATAAGTCATAATTCTCCATCAACATGGAGAACAAAGCACAATATTCCCATATCTTGCCAATAATCAGGGAACTGACATCTCCAAAAGTCTGCTAGAACACTGAGGTGAACTGATTATGGGTGAATACGAAGTTTCTAAGCCTTTGAATATGCAATCTACTACACATGAGTTCAAATTCAAAAAGTTGTCATATTTATGTAGAGCAGTGAGTTCCGTGATATCCTGTTGACTTCATTTTGGGGAAAATCTTTAAGCTTAGTCATTAGTAATGACTAATCTTAACTTTGTTCCAAGCCACATTAGAGTTAAGATTAGAGTTATTGTTTGTCAAACAAAATTATCAAGAAAGTTCATAGAGATTAACCTATTAGGCAAAACTTATTAACCCTTAAAGTTAAGTACTTTAGATAATTGTTTGATCAAAGTTTTTGTTATTCATAGCAATAGGGTCCAAGTTTATTCAAAGTTTAGCCTTGATGGCTAGTTTGAGTCTTGACTTGAAAGTAATTGTAAAGTAAATGTAAACCCATTTTATTCGTGAAAGATTCAATAGTAGTTGAATTATTTCAAATCAAATATAAACCTAATATATCATGCTTTTTATATTGTTTAATATACTTTAAATATTATTTATATGCATAAATAGTTTTTATTACAAAGTAAAATATAGTCAAAATTAATAAAAGTGTTTTTATTTTTGTGTTGTCAAACAGTCTATTGTATGAAACTCTTTCAAAAAAGTTATTTTTTTATTCACAGTCAAACCGTTAACTGGTTTCTTAAAAAAACTCTTCTCTGAAAAGCTGTACTGACAAAAGCTCTACTGATACAAGCACATCCAAACAGGCACTTAAAACTATAGCTAGTGATGAATCTAGGTTGATCCCACAGAGAGTGTATGAAAAGCTTTATTAATGAAAATAATTGGTATTTAGGTTATGGGGGGTTGGATTAATTTCAAATAAGAAAATAAAGTGAAAATAAACTAATGAAAACAAATTAAATCAAACAACATAAAAATTAAAAAAGTGATGAATGCGTTAGGGATCCAGTCATCGATTCAATCTCGACCTATACATAATTAAACATACTTTATTGATTTTTTTTCACACCTCTCCTAAAACTATTAATCGTAGGTAAACAATAAGCTTTGCCCAATTTTTCCTTAGGTCATGTTTAATTAAAACAAGCTTTTTAATTAAACCTAGCTATTGGATAACCTAGAACAAGCTCTTTATATTTAATCGAATAGTTGCATTACAAGATAAGAAAATAGATTAATCAACGCAATAACCATTTAAGCTAGGGTCATTTAATGTTACGTTATCTTTAATGATTTCACACCATTTGTTGCCATAAATGAATCTAAATGACAACGATTACATATTGTCTTCGATTCTAGCAATGGTCCCCCACATTTAGCTTTTGGCTGTCCTCAGGCAAAAGATCCAAATTAAGCTCAAAGACCTAAAAACATTGACTCATTTCCTATATGTTCCAAGAATACATAATCATAAATAAAGATGAATGATTTTCAAATATCATAGCAAGAAGTCAACATTACAATCTTTTGATCATTCATCATCTTCAAAAACTGAGCAATCTAATAGTAGACTAAAAAATGAGTTTAACTAAAATATATCCACGAGTACACTCAATACCATTTATGATCATGATAATCTACAACTTTGCATATCACTTCATTTCTCCACCATTAAAATTCACATGCAAAATCATAGATCAAAGGACTTTTTAAGGTTATAATGTGACTAAAGGTAAGGTGAGATGTAATTGGGTCAAGTAACTTGAAAGTCATTAAGCTAGTGAAACAAAGCAACACTCAATGTGATATCAAGTTCATAAGTTAACACTCATCAAAACTGGGTATCGTTAGCTATGATGAATGCAACATTTAAATTTCACAACCCAATTCAGTTCTCACACACAAACCATATGAAGCACATACCAATTTGAAGGAGTCATTCATACAATTGATGACAATGCATTGAAACTACAAAAGAGTTAACTTTCCAAGCCATATTCAACATACTCCAATAACACATTCATTACAACTTTAGAAGGATGCATTAATGATGAATAACTTTGCAAACCACATTTGCATTGCCTCCTCGATACATTTATGCAAATTCTTTACCATTATTTTTCTTTTTTTCTCTTTTCTTTCTTTCTTTCCCTTTCTTTTCTTTTCTCTTATAAAAATTATAATAAACTACATCAATCTGGGAATTTCAATAATAAGACATAAAATAACATTCCAACATTATAACTAACCCGCACATACGCGTAACCCCACACTTATACTTTTATATATCAACAAACTCAATAATCAATAAATGTTCCACTAGCTCCAACGCTTGGGAAGGACATTTGGTTAGGTTGAAGCATGTAATATGGCTAATATGCAAAGAAAAGAAAAACAAAGCTCAAGGGGCTTATCAAAAAGGAAAATCATATAATGGGTAGGCTATTTGGATAATGTAGTTTGGAAAGTAAAGAATGGATAATCATATCCATGTTAAAGAATGTGATAAAAATTTAGTCTCAAATAGAAATTCAAAGCAAAGTTAAGATGTACATGTCATGAAGTTCCAACATTATTGAAAGATAATGAGACTGATATGAATGTGTCAGTTTAATCAGGCTCAAAATCTCACCAGCTTTGTCTATCATTAATCACTACTCTTCTAAAGATAATGCATATCGATCAATCACAAGAGTAAAAATACATGCTAAAGTTACTATAAAATTCTCTAGTCAATTCACACTCTATTCATGACTATATAATCCCAGAAGTAATAAAAAATGAGAAATTGTTTGTTTATTTAGTTTATTCTTTCTCTCATTTTCATTGAAAACTTAAAACAAGCAAAACAAACAAATTAAAAAACACACATGCATATAAAAAGTAACCCAAAAATGTAAAGGAAAAGAAAATTGTTTCATTTGGGTTGCCTCCCAAGAAGCGATTTTATTTAGATTTGCTAGCTCGACTCCACAATTCTCCTCACGTGACAAAATTATGATCTTTTGGTGGCATATGCGGTTCTTCCATGTGAGATTCTTCTGGACAAGGTTTTGGTTGATAATCTTTCACCTCTAACATCCTCTCTATCTTCATATTCTTTATCTCTACTGATTCCTCACTCTCTTAAAATAATTTGAATGACTTTTCGTCTTTTTCTTCTTCTTTTAACTTTTCCATCCTACTAGGTAAAGGTGAAGGTTAGTCTTGAGTATAATTATGAACTCAATACTTACCTCTGAGCCAAAAGATGTGTCATATTCTTCTTCAAACTCCTCCTCAACTTCTTCGATACAAGCAATTCATGACCTCAAAATTCTCAAGCTCCTCATCACTCTATAAGCTTTCCATACTAATGTCCATTGGGTATACCTCGAGTTGATATGGTTGCTCCCCTTTCATTTGTGTGTCTAGGTAGTCGATCCTTGCTTCCATCTCACCCATTTTGGCTTGCCATGTTATGGTTTCTAGATGTTATATGCCTCATTTCCTACTAGAACTATTGCAATCGTTATTGTAGGCTCTGTTAAAATTGGAGATTGTTAACAATCACAACATTTATCAATTCTTGTAGAGATGTACCTGAGTTTTGATGGCTCTCCACATCTTGGAAATTAGACCAAGATTGCCTTTCATCTGCTGGAATTGTAGAGTATTCTATTAAATTTGCTGCATTCTCTCTTGAAGCTGCTGTATACCTCGTTGAAATTAAAGATGGTCAGCATTATAAGTCTTGATATAGTCATCCAGAGGCATATCTGAGTTGTGACAAGAAGTTTCTGGTCCACTTGGGAAATTTTGTGTGTCCTGCAAACTATTATAGAAGTAATTCTGATAGTTATCCCATCCATAACCAAACTTAGGTTGATTAGTCCAACCTTGGTTATGGGATTGAGAATCAGAGTTAAAGAAAAAATTACTTCCATCTATGATTTTTTTTTATAAATCACAAACATGAAACAGAATAAAGAAATGATCATGAACTAACTAAAAAGAAACCAATTATGAACAAATATATACAAAACTCTAATTAAATCACAAACAAAAACTAAAGCACTGCACTCCTAGGCAATGACACCAAAATTTGATAGCGCGTCATAACGCTAGTCAAAATAAAATAACTAGACCTACTACTATAGCAGTGGTAAGTTTAGGTCGATCCCATAAAGAATGTCTATAAAGTTTCTGAAATGAAAATAACTAATGTTTAGGTTTAACCAATAATAAAATAAAATGAAACTAGACTAATAAAAACAAATTAAAGAAAACATGCGAAATATAATAAAAGTCAGGAATTCAGTAAGGGACCTGATTTTTTAGTTCAATCTCGGCCTATACCCTAATTAAATATATTTTATTGATTTGTTGTTCTTTAATCTCTCTTAACAACTATTGATTGTGGGTTAATAATTAACCTAATTTTTTCCTTAGGTAGTGTTTAATTAAGATATCATCATTAATTAAACCTAACCATCGAATAACCTAGGATACAATCTTTAGATTTAATTAGGTAGTAGCGTTACGAATTAGAAAATTTGGTTAATTAAGGAAATAACCATATACGATGTGTCATTTAACTTAGATCATGTTATCCCTAATGATTACGAATTATTAGTTGCTACACATGAATTTTACATCACAATTACGAATTATATCAAAATTCTGGCAATTATTTTTGCAAATAAACAATTCAATGAATGCATTAAAATTATCTTTTCACAATACCCAATTCAATCAACATAAGATAAAATATTCAATTCCTAATGAGAGAAAGAAACAACTAAAACAAAAAAAACACTTAACTTTGATTGTCGGCATCAATGCCACCTTTGAACTGACATCAAGATGTCTAGCTCTTTATAGGTCTCTACCAAGAAAATGCTTAAGCCCCTACATTATAACCCAGTCAAAACCCTCCTATTCTACTACACCTCCCTCTTTCAACCTACTTTAATTTTTTTGCTTCCAAATTATAGCTAAAATCATATATGAATTAAAGTGAGTATCTTAAGAAATTTTGTATCAATAATTGCTAAATGTAAATGATTAAATGTATCAACAATTAAACACATATCTGGTTCATATATAAACAATCTAATAAGAATGAGATTAAAGATTATTCATACATGAAAACTTAAGTATATAGACATAGGATAACATAATCAATCCCTAGAGAGAGAAAGAACAACAAATATAATGCGAGAATGTCGAAATGTGTCCGTCGACATCGATATTGCCTCCGAATTGGTGTTAGGAAGTTTAGCCCTCCATGCGTCTCCAAAGGACTTATGCTTTATCCCTCATTTGTTCCTAAAGTGATTCATTCACCCTCTACTCATTTTTATGGCAACATGTTCTATTTATGGTGAAAATTAGGTTTCGGATGCCCATATGTCAAAATTCACAGCTGTGAGTCTTTGATTCACAGCAGTGAATGGCCTTATTGAAGCTCACGGTCGTGAACTTTGTTTCATAGGTGTGAACGTGATGGTCATAACCATGTGTTAATTGTCATGGGCGCAACTTAATATAAGCACATGTGTATTGACACTCCCTAGTGGGCTTGTGCTAGAATTGGACAAATGTTTTTATGTACCATCTTTGACTAAAAATGTAATGTCTGTTTCTAATCTTAATAAAGCTAGATTCCATTTATATTTCAGTAACAATGGTTGTTCAATTTATTTGAAAGGAATGTTATATGTTTTGGTTACACCATGCAACGGAATATACATATTGGATTTGTCTAATCTTATTTTAAATATTAATAATAACAAAAGAATAAAACGAGATAATGTGAAATCGTCTTACTTATGCATTGTCTGCTTGGCCATATAAGTGAGAGACGTATGTCTAAACTACACAAGTATGGTAGTTTAGGGTCATTTGATTATGAATCATATGACATATGCAAAGCCTTTGAAAGGTTCAAAGAATTCAGAAATGAAGTTGAGAAACAACTTGGAAGAAGTATTAAATTACTCCAGTCGGATCCAGGTGGTGAATACTTAAGCCAAGAGTTTTTGGATTCTCTTAGGATAGTGGAATATTGTCCCAGTGGACCCCACCTTACACTCCACAACATAATGGTGTGACTGAGAGGAGAAACCGAGCCTTGTTAGATATGGTGAGGTCTATGATGGGTTAGGGAATTTACCAAAATCCTTTTGGTGGTATGCACTAGAACTTTTATTTATGTATTCAACAGAGTCCCATCCAAATCAGTTGATATTACTCCATATAAGATATGGACTAACAATAAACCTTATCTTTCTCATATGAAAGTTTATGGTTGTCCTGCTTATGTGAAGCGAATTTAGTTAGATAAGATTGAAGATAAATCTGACAAGTGTCTGTTTGTAGGATATCCTAAGAAAACTATAGGATATCAGTTCTACCATGTTTAGGAACAAAACGTGTTCGTTTCAAAACATGCTTTCTTTTTAGAGAAAAAAATGAACTTGTAGAAGTTCAAGATGCTCAAACAGATGCAGATCAACTGCCTTGACCCGCGACTATTGTTTATAAAGATGAAACAATAATTTAACCTTCTAACACAACACAAGTTCACAGATAGGGTAGAATACATCATTTTCCTTAGAGATACAAATTTCCCATAAGTGAACTTAACGACGTATTACTCATAGAAGATGATGAGCCTACTACCTATAAGAAGGTTCTGAAGAGTTTCAGAATATGACAAATAGCTTCAAGTTATGAAATTCAAAATGGATTACATATATGAAACCAAGTATGGACTTTGGTTGACCCACCCGAAGGGATAAAACCCATAGAGTGCAAATGGGTTTTCAAGAAGAAAACTGATATGGAGGGTAATGTAGTTACCCATAAAGCTAAGCTTGTATTTAAAGGTTATCATTAAAGGCAAGGTATTGACTATGACCAAATGTTTAGCCCAGTAGCTATGCTTAATCCATTAGGATACTCCTAACCATTATCGCTCATTATGATTATGAGATATGAAAAATGGATGTGAAGATGGCTTTCCTTAATTAAAACCTAAATGAGAATGTGCATATGACACAACCTGATGGTTCCATGTCAATGAATGGAGAAAAGGTATGAAAGCTTCATGTACAAGGTAATTGAGCCATCTGACCGCAAGGACAAGTTGTGATGTTGGTGGACTCTTCTGGTTCGAAGAAAAAGAGCCAAAAAAAGAAGAAGTCTGCAAGGCCTAAAGGAAGTGTTAAGAAAGCAAAGAAGACTACCCCGAAGGGAACTTGCTTCCATTGTGGTAAGGATGACCACTGGAAGAGAAACTGTAAGGCCTATCTAAAGTTCTTGAAATAGAAGAAGGCTTCTGATAACTTTTAGGCCTAATACATACCGATGTATATGATCCGATATCCATACAGGCTAAAGATGACATAAAATAATCATCATTTTCGTGCATCTTATGTAAGAAATAAGTGAAAAAAAGAAAGGTGATTTATTACACATACACATTTTCTCTCTACACAAGAATTCTTGTCTTTGCTAGCACAAAGAAAGAATTCTAATTGTCTCCTAGTGAGGTTTCATCCTTCTATCTTCATGTGTACTTTCATTACAGATGGTCTACATTGATTGTTGTAGTTTACGACAATCTAACGTGGAGAAAATTAAAGAATGAAGGAGATCATCAGAAAGGTATGTAAACATCTTACATTTCATGTTTTTGTTTTCTATATCTATATGCATGAGTAGATCTAGTTTTTGAGGTTCCATTTTATTTTCCGCTACGTATATTTGATATATATTATGTATGAGATGCATGATCGGAACCTTACAGCTATATGCCATTAGCAAGGTCATACCTCATAAACTCTAACATAGCATCATTATATATGTTGTACAAACAAAAGTACTTTCTTTTACAATAATTACATACCACAGAGTTTTCCTATGTTGAGCTATAATGTCTTTTTGAAAGACTATAATGATTTCGTGTAATGAAACAAAAGCCTATAGCTCTTTCAATACATATTGGATTTTCATACTTTCAAATTTTTAAATTATTGTTATTAAAAATTTTCACCTTTAGTGAATTACAAAACAAAATTCTTAAACACAATAGTCATTTTCATTAAACACTAATGTCTATAATGACATATTTACTATATGATTGCGATCAATTTTAGTATATTTGATGCAATCTTCTAGATAGAAACTTTAATTATTTTCTCAATTATATATAGAATCAAAAGATCATTAAGTTTCCAATCATGATCCATATAATAGTTAATTAAAAATTAATCATTTTATTTACACGTATTTGTTTGCAAATATCTCAAGTATGATATGTATAAATTATACATTAATAATCAAATTAAAAAATAATATGTTTTAATAAACAAATACTATTCATAAATTAACAATTATAACAATGGTTGCTATAAACAACTAATGCTACGTAAGTATCATTAAACATCGAATAAAAAGTGATTAACACATTTTGAATAAAATTATAAATTCAATTAACCCTTAGATACAAAATTTGGCAAGTTCTATGGGGAGTTAAATTAATTAAGTCTTTAAATGAATCATTGAAGTTTGTATCCACTATTAACTCTATAATGTCTTTTAATAGGCTACTAAACCTAAGAACTCTAGGCACATCTCTTCTCCTATGCACATTCAAGAAAGTTTGCACTATCCAACTATATATATGAATATGATCTGATTGAGTATTCCCCACACTCTAATTAGTACATCTCTGTGTTAGAGCATAAGATTTTTCCAAAACACTTCATATTTGCTCATGGGAGTGATGAAGTATTGATAACCAATAAAGATAAGACCTCGTAACATGTTATTTACCAATATAATATGTAACATAAGGTCCATTATAGGCATTATAAAAAATTTGTCCAATTATCCTTTATAAAATTCACATTATTTCATTATACTAGAATTTGAATTGAAATTAGGGCTCTAATCACAAACACTTTCTTTAAACAAATTTAAGGAAAAAGTTTTTAACACTTTTTATTAATAAATTGAAATATGTCTCATGATATGAGCATATTATGAAAGCCAAACACTTAAAAGTGTCACAACCTAGTATCACATCGGGCCTATAACAGCCACCACATACCCGGGCTAAGGACATTCACGGTATCCTTAATCCAACTATAGAAGGCTAACTGAATATCTCTCCTTTTGTTTTTTTGAAAAATTTGGACAACACAACAGCTATATTTTAAAAATCCCAATACTAAATTAAATATCTACAAACAATTTTTAACACACTTCTATAATCACATCCAAAAATTTTACCATAACTTCAGGACTTTAAAATCCACCCAAAACAATCTCAATAACAGTATTAAAAGTTTATACATAAAGTCTCTTACAACAACAAATAGTGAAGAGTTAAATTTATATAATCATAAAGCATACCAACATAACCAATCTAATAAAAGCCGTAAAACAGTTCATGAGACACTATAAAACTAAAGTATAAAATAGAAACTACACACGTGCGATAATACCCTGAAAATGTCAAAAGATTGCGCGATCCTCATAGCTTCAAACTCACCAAATTAACCTACAAGGTTGGAAGGCAAAGGGGTTTAGTACAATATGTACTCAGTGAGTAAAAAAAACATATATCGTAAATGGAACTCGATATACACCAAGACAGTATGAATAACCTATGAGGTGAAAATACATCACATAGAAACACATAGGCCTAGCCTATAACTCAATGTATACTGGTTAGGAACCACATAGGCCTAGCCTATTAATCACTCATCTGGTGAACATAGGTTTCAGTTCCAGTACACATAAGTAAAAAGATATTACATGTATAAATGAAATCTCATTAGAAGAAAAATATAATAATAAGTCAAAAAAATCATGTGTATCACCACTAGTCAACCAAACTAGTGCGCACACCTACCAAATCCTAGTGTTGGCTTAACTTTCATACGCGATGAGTCCCAACTATAGTCGACAAGAGCGTCATGACCCTAGGTGATGACCTCGTTAGTGTCCAGGTCCTAGGAGTGGAATCACCTGCAAGTTCTGTAGAAAGGTATCAATACTAGGGACTTGACTTTTATGTAATAGTTTCAAGGGTACAGGGGTCGCTTAATTAGTTGTGCCTAATACATGATTGGTCAATCGTTACCTTAGCAATAAAAAAAATCATATACAAATATTAAGTATAAAAATCAAGTAAGGCACCATGTCTTTATTTATCAGTCCAACCGATAAAATGGAACCTTGCCATGGCTCTAAGCTAAAAGAGAACACATACATGCAGTATACATGACTCGGTTATGCATATGTAAGTTCCAAAGCATTATTTCATGCAATAAAAGTCATCTTTTACACTCCAAATGCAAAATTGTTCAAAAATGTAGTTTCAGAAAATAAAACATTATCCTTTGCACTTCAAGTTAAGGTTTGTAAAAAACAATATCATTTCTTAAAATACGTAATAAAACCATCAGTTGCACACCAAGTGCAAAGAGTTATTCAAACAATGTAGTTTATTAAATATACAAGTATACTAACATCCACTTGAAATTCAATTCTACCATGCATTACTTAGGTTCAAAATTCACATACAAGTCATCATGTATGACTTAGGATGTTCTAATTCTATTTGAGCGATATGGTTTCCCTAACTCACCTCAAAAGAAGGTGTATACTCCCTTAACTTCAATAATCCTTGGTTCGAGCTCCTTAATTCACAGCTCCTAAGCCTTTATACATTAAAAAAATATAATGTATTTAATACTCAAAGATGTATGTCATATTTATACATCATCACATAAGTGTATAAAACACAATATCACTCTCTTTAAGTTATAGGATTAGACCATTAAATTTCTCACATGGTTACTTCCTTACTATTCACACTAGCCTCTCTTTTGCATTTTCTAAGGCATTTAATGCCTTTATCCAATACTTACTCATTTTAAAACATAACTAAACAAATTTTTATCCAAGCACATTAGGCCATTATTCATCAATCTAAGCAACAATTCAAGTTTACTCTAAGTAAACATGAAAGTTGCTTTCAATGTATATCATAACAAATCTTTAAATCCTAAGCTAAGTTCATTTAGACATTTTATCAAACACCTAATGTGCTTAAATTTTAAGTCACATTTTCAAGACCTTATCATAGTAATTCATTCTCCTATCTTGTTATATAATAAACACTTCCAAACCACGACACATTTCACCACTCCATTCAATCGAATCCCCTTCATTTAAAGTACATTTATCATAATTACATAACTCATTCCATTAATCCACTTCTTCTCCCATCATTTCTAACAAACCTTATCCAATACACATCTTCTTCATTTTTTATCATCAATTCACATTACACATGTACAATTAACACCATAGAATTCATTTAGACCATCCATTTCAAAAGATATTAAAAAATTTACAAACTTTCACCAAAAGGGGACATTTTGGTTTTGGCTTAAAGAACCCGGTCCATGACATATTTCATTCACCTAAACCATGTTTCATGCATATTCAAGCATGGGGAACAACATATATTAACACCAAACTCAAAAATTCTAATGTAGAGAGAGAGATGGGACAAAATTTACCTAAATCTTCCTTTGGTGATATCTTCAAATGATTTGAGAACTTCTCAAATATAATGACATATTTGAGTTCGTTGATCCCAAGTTAACTTGGAACACTTTGATTTGGGTTGGAGAATCAAAACAATGGGGTAGGATTTAGTGATAGCCAAAAATGATTCTTCTCCTCCTCTCCTATCCTTTCTTTTAATTAAAACAAAATATTTCAAGGCTTTAGTAATGGGATGCATGGCCATAAATGAAGAAGGATCTAAAATGTTGGCTTTTCTTTGACCAAAATATGGTGAAATTATCTTTTTGCCCTTAGTTTATATGAAATTACTATTTTACCCTCCAAACTTTTCCTAAATTTGCAATTAAGCGCAAAAATTGGGAATCACCAAAACTTTTATTTTTATTTTGGTCCTCTGAATTTTGAGAATAATAATTAAGACCCTTAACTTTATAAAATTACATATTGGTCCTCCAAGAATTGAAAAATTACATTTAAGTCATTTGATTTTTAACAATTGGCAAATAAGCCCTTATGTAGATTAATCTTTCCAATTAAGCTTTTTAAATGTCCAATAAGTCTATAAATCATATCTAATTACCTCAAAGGCATCAAAACACATTTAACTCAACCACCATAGTCATACCCATCCAATGGACTTGGTTTTACATACTTTGAAGCTTATATATCATAAATCTCCAAAATTTCACATACCGATGAACTCTATGTTCATTTAAGGGCATAGAACATTATAAATCATTGACATATATACCGAAAGGATTTAAAAACATCTTTGAACTTATATACAACCATGTATATATCAATATTCAGTAGCATCTTCAAGTATAGAACAATACAAAAGGGCTCTGAAAGTCCAGTGTTATATTCATTGGCATATCATATCTTTATCTACCATATATAATAGCCCACATCTTTTTTAGCACTTAAAAGATTTACTATTTGGTGTTAGATATTTACAAAATAAATAATAATTTAATATTACATAGAAAATATTTTAATTAAATTAATTTTAAATAATTGGACAAATATTTGTTAAAATAAATTGTAAATATTTTTTATAAGAGAAATGAAGTATATAAATTGAAATTGGAAATTTAACATATAGTTATTTTAATGACCCCTTCAATTTTATTTATTTCACTTAAATCTTATCAAACTTATGTGAAAAATTGTTTTAACATAACATGACTTCTTAACCTAATGTTACAACGAACTAAGTTAAAAGTCCACTTTAAACATTAATTTTTAAATTATTATTATTATGACAATTTAATTATATTGATTAAGGCTATTAAATTGATATTATAATACATGCTATACTAATGCAACCAATTTATACAAGGATAATCGTCCTATTATTATCTAATTTGAATCCTCATGTTTTATTCTTAAAATATCTTTTTTAAAAATATTTGTAATAAGTTTCCTAATTTTGAAAATTTCAACTAACTTTTATTGTTATCTTTTCAACATAAATCATATGATAATTTAAATCAAAAATTTTCTTGATAATTTATCTTTCTTTCATTTCGCAGATATCATAGTAAATTACTCTTTTTTGATATAGGATATTAAAATGTTCTCTTTGTTGTTTTCCTCTATTTCAAATATATAATGACATGGATATAACTTTGTGATATATAGTCGGGCTATTGTTGTTATATTGTTCTTGTCTCCTTATTCTAGTTCTATACAAATGCTTTTATTCTTTTTCTAGTCCAATTATGACACGACCCACCTTTTTTGGGCCGTGTTGGCACTAGGGAATGGGTAGGCTTAATGCCACCAAAACCCGTAGTAAGCCCAACTTCTACTAA
>JANZLF010000009.1:4363312-4390232 GCA_026546835.1 Erythroxylum foetidum | reverse complement strand
TAAATATTTTGTAGTATATTATTTCTATTAATAGTACAGAATTATATATAATAAATGGAGTTTTATGACACCACATAAAATTGCCAAATCATATATTTTAAAAGAGATTAATGAAAAAGTATAAATTTATGCAATATAAATTAATTTTGTGTTTTTAGTTTTATAAATTTTTTGAAATGAATTGTTGTTAACTAAATTTATTTTTAGACTTATAGTCATTATCAATAATATTAAATTTAATTTTTAAGAATATGATATTAATATTTAATATTAATTTCCATTTTTGCTATATTGTAATTATTTTTAATTATATTGAAATAAATTTAACAATATTTAGTAATTAATATAATGTTATATGAATTTATAAATAATAATTGTAAATAATATAATGATTTATGAATGTATAGATAATAGATAAATTTTATCATATCTTACTTATGCAATATATTAGACTATTTAATCATAATTCTCTATTTATTATATATAAATTCAATACTGTTATATAAATTTTAGATATTATATATAATTTCATCGCTAAAAGTCAAGCCAACTAGTAATGGGTCAGCATGACGATTTTTTGAATCGTCGTAAAATGGTATATTTCTTATGAATTAATCGAAAACAACATATATTCATCATCAAAAGGTCAAGCCAAATAGTAATGAGCCACTATTTAGCCACTATTTGGTGACAACTTTTTGAATCATCGCCAAATGGTATATTTCTTCCAAATTAATCGAAAACGGTAGCTTTATTTAACAACAAATGACATCATTTTCCATTACTTATTAATGCCAAAACAAAGCTCTCTTCATTTTCATGTTAGCCATCTTATTTCCTCTTCGTTTACTATCGAAGAAGCATTGTCTCCTCTATTGTGATCGTCATCGTTAAAGAAGCATTTTCCTATGTTGGTACTATTCTTCTTTTTTGTTTTGAAGAACCCTCCTTGTTATGTTTTGATTTTCTACTACATTTTGGAGTTTATATTTGTTTTGTGTTGTGCTTATGATGTATGAGTTTTTTTTTTGTGTTTGTGTTTGTGTTTGAAAGATGGTGAATTGTATTTATGTATTGGTTGTTGACATTTTTTTTCCACCTTCCATGCTTGTTTGAAGAAAAACCTTCTAACTATTTCATGAAACGTCTGATAAAGTATTTAACTTAAGACCACATTCATTGATACTTTAAGGCACGGTAGAGCTTGCTTGAGGAACTCTGCATATGAACTTCTCAATTAATGGATCATCACTGTCATTCATATTTTTACAATGAGAACCTTGAACTAAATTTATTACTATTATCCTATAATAGTAATAAATTACACATTTTTGGTGAGGTTATTGAAGTAAACATATCATCAATTTCAATTGAAGAAGTTAACCTTAATTTAAAAAGAAACTAAGGTAAAGGTAGGGGGAGCTAACAATATGAAATATAATTTTTTATTATTTTTAGTAACAATTCCAAAAATATAAATTCATAAATCTAAAGAAATATGATACTCAATAGGTTATAAACTTAACTTCAACTACTTATATTGACTTATTAACAATGAGGGGCAAACATATAATGTGCTTCTATGGGGACATTTATGTACTTTATTATGTTTTGAATTCCATCATAGTAGCTGTCTCCATATCTGAGGAGGGGCTCGGGGGATGCAACTATTTTTGTCATAATAGTGACTTCAGAGGAAAGCACACTAATTATGCATCCCCTAAATATAATACCTACATACTTAACATTCTCAACCTTATCATACAGAGTAGTCTCAGTTAATAGATCACAAAATTAGCATTACTAGAATGTTGAAACATTCAAATAAGAAATCTTCTAATGACTTGTCAGAATAAAACAGTTTACATAAATTCATCATGAATTGTCAATATGACAACTATTTTCTTATAGCAAAAATGAGCTCTGATGGGAGGAATGTGGCAAAATTCTCCCTGATGAAGAATATATCAATGCACAACAAATCTCCTCATCAAAGTCTAATCACCCCTTGCCTTCAATGGTTTTTAGTATTATCTGAATTAACTCTTTTTCTTTATCATCTACATCTCATTTTCTGATAGGAAGCTAATAGATGAATGTTAGATCGTATAATCTATGTGTTGTGCAAAGCTTCCTCAAATCTTCAAGAGAATATAGATGAAAATGGAGGCATTGGCAATATCTGATGGTCCGTACAAGATTAAGGAAATTAGTTATTTTAGAATAATAATCGATTCAAAAAACTATATCTATTCAAGCATGTATGCATGTGTTTGAATTTGGGTTCTTTATACTGTTTGATTTAACTATTTAGGTTCTTTACTATTTGTTTCATAAGTAAAATGTATCATATGTGCGGTTAATCTAATTTAGTGATCTATACTACATCTAGGAAATCATTCAGTGTATCTTTTACTAGTCTAGTTAAAGTCAAAAAGTTGTTGGTAAAAGATTTCAATAAACCAACATTTAAGGGAAGATCATTGACTGTTTCAATTGATGCCTTTGAATGTGCAAGGAGTCTTCTTGGAAATCTATACATAGAGAATTTTTTTGCCTTTTCTACAAAATCTCATGTCACTTGAAACCCGAAAAAATAATTATTTATTTTCCTTTTCCCTTTCCTTTTCGATAGAATAGACATGAAACTTTATTTATTGTTTTGTTTGTAATAATTATTAAACTTTTAATTAAAATCTTGCATCGCTTACCATATATCATTATATTATATTACTCATCATATTTCAATATTTATTGTTTTTTTGTAAGAATCATGTATGATCATTATATTAAAAACTTCATTTGAAAACTATTTCAAAAATTGGTGACACCATAAAAAATTGTCAAACCATATAATCTAAAAGATAAAAATAAAAAGTATAAATCTACATAATATTAATTAATTTTGCGTTTATAATTTCATAAATTATTGAAATGATTTGATAATTTTGGTACCTAAATTTATATTTAACTTATGATCGTTGCCAATAATATTAAATTTGATTTTATTGTTTGAACTTTTGGTGACGATTTTAAAATTTTGGCAATGAAAATGCTAAATCGTCAAAAAAGGACAAATCTTTGGCAACGATTCCCATAAATTGTTGCCAAAAGGCATACATTTAATCACGGTTATGCAAAACATCGTGAAAACATAAGTTTTTGGCGACGTTATTAGAAATCGTCGCTTTTGGCAATGATTTTCAAATTGTCGCAGATAAAAGTCAAATTTGTTGTAATAGTAGCAACAAAGAATTTGGCCATGCAATCACCAAAAAAGAAAGTTTTTTTTATATATATATACCACCTGGATTTGGATAAATGTTTCAAACAATCAATAAACAAAACAAATCAATAAAATGCATATGGAAACAGTTTATTTTAACGCTTGTTCAAATCTGGAAAAGCAAGACCCTATCTTACTGGTATGAGATTAGGATGTGTTTTCAGTTTAGAATAACAAGCCAACCCCTACAAATATATAATCTTAGTTTAAAAGAGGCAAACCAACACTAATAAATAACCTTATCAATAATTTGATTTTTCTTTTTATATTAAAATATGAAATATACCTATATCTTTAAATCTTCAATTTCTAAAACCCGTTCAAGTGGTAGAACAAAATTAATTTTCCTATCCCTATCCCAAAACCACGTGGATAACTTATTTTGTAATTTATCATTTACTTTTGTACCGTTAAATTTATAAATGAGATTTCCATATTAATTAAATTGTTTGTGAACTTGTATTGCTCCAACATTATACAATTAGAAAAATATTGCTATAGTATAGTCGCATTGAACTAAAATATATATTATATGGTAAAAGTAGGGCAACAAAGGAACGTATAAAGAAGCAGTTGCTTTAGTTCAAGTTTGAGGGGCACAAACGAGTTGGATTACTTTTCAGACGGGTTTACTTTGGGCAAGACATAAAATTACGAGCTTGAGGTGGACTCGGTCGTAGTACACTTTTTGATCGCCTCAATTGTGCGTCGCATACAGGCGGCCAATCTTATTGTTCTGGACATTTACGAGTTACTCTCCCACAATTGTTCTGTTACTCATCGATACGTCTATCGAGAGAGCAACAGATGCACAAATTAGCTGGCCTTCCAGGAGCCTATTTCATTGTTAGGGTTATTTTTTTGACACTACACTCTCTGAATGTCACCACTTTCTCACTGAGAATCAGTTAGGAACTCGTGTCCTATGTATTATTTTGTAATTAGCTCTGACTTTTCTTTTAAACAAAAAAAAGACATAAAATTACGCACCCCTTAGTACTAATTGGAGAATATGATTATGACATTATACTCCAACAGGACCTACCGAGCCTACGAGTCCTGGATTGATTGATGCAATCAAGAGTAGCATCATTTTGTTGTTTCTTAACCTGCTGGGTCCGTCACCCTTTTTCACTTTTGACTAATATCGAGTCCTCATTCTCCACAATTTGAATCTACACCCTAAAATAGTAAAATGTCCCCTACTTTAGAGCTTCATAAAAAGCTTCAACATTTTAGTGACAATTTGAAGTGATATATTTAAGATTTTTTTTACAATTTTCATTAGAAATTTTAAATTTTAAAAATATCGACAATCTTATTCCTAACTGAGAAACTGCGAGAGGCTAATATCAATATGATCATACAAAATATGAAAAGGCTTAGACTTCCAATTTTTTTCAAATGGTATCTTTTGGTGTACTAAAGTTATCACCATTTTGGTAAAAAATTGATACAGTAGTCCTGAGCATGTGGACCAACGTGAAATAAATTACAAATTGGGGATAGTGATTGATTGGTGCCGTGCTTGGAAGTTGGAACTAAACCACATTCATAGAGCTATGGAGCTGGCACCAAATTTTAAAATTAAAAAGGAAGGGTAATAATTAATAAATGGAGAGACATCATGAACTTATTACCAAGATCAAAACCCATTCGGCCGTCATGCCTGCCGTTTTGGCTATGTATGCATAATACACAGATGCAGCTCGCAAAAAACGATGCACAAATCACGCAAATGTTAGGGAGTAAAGTAAAAGCATTTCACGTTCTTAAGTCAAATGCATGTGAGACCGTTTTCAACACTTAACTTTGCATTTATACGAGTAAAGACGCGATTTTGGAAGACAAAGCAATACTCTTCCGGTCTTCCCTTTGTCTTTCCCTTCCTTTCACTCCTGGAAAAGAGTGGCGCATTCTGTTGATCGACAATGGAGAGGAAGATACGGAAACAGCTACAATGGTGTCTTGCTCTGTTTTTCCTCTCCACCTTTTTCAATGCTACTCTTGCTTTCGATTATGCCGATGCGTTAACCAAGAGCCTCCTCTACTTCGAGTCCCAACGCTCTGGTCGCTTACCTCACAGCCAGCGGGTTGCTTGGCGTGACCATTCTGGTCTCACCGATGGCTTAGAACAAGGAGTTAGTATCAATTTGTCGCACCAAATTCATTACATTTACATTTACATTTACTTGGGTTAGTAATTTGATGACATGCTTGATCCTTTGTCCTTCTTAGGTGGACTTAGTAGGAGGGTACTACGATGCTGGTGACCATGTCAAATTCGGACTACCCATGGCATTCACCGTCACAATGCTTTCATGGGGTGTCATTGAATTCCGTGATCAGATAGTGGACGCCGGAGAATTTGAGCACGCATTGGAGGCTATCAAATGGGGCACCGACTATTTCATCAAGGCTCACACTAGTCCAAATGTGTTGTGGGCACAGGTAATTCTCATAATAGCAACTCAAACGCTAAATGCCAACTTTCTTCTTGTCGCGTTTTAGATTCAAATTTTAATTCAGGTAGGAGATGGCGACACTGATCATTATTGCTGGCAACGGCCGGAGGACATGACAACTTCTCGACAATCTCACAAGATTGACGAGAAGCATCCTGGGTCGGATCTCGCCGGAGAAACTGCGGCGGCGATGGCTGCAGCGTCCATAGTGTTCAGGAGAAGTAACCCACATTACTCTCACCTACTCTTGCACCATGCTCAGCAGGTAAAACCATACACTTGAATTGGGGATATAAGTCTTGTTACTCCTACGATTTTACAATCACTAAAGAGACAAATTAGTTGTGTAATTTGTAATTTTTCATATTGTCTCGTCTCGGTTGTAGTTGTTGGAGTTTGGAGATAAGTATAGAGGAAAGTACGACGATAGTATCGGGATGGTAAAGGGTTACTATGCGTCGGTGAGTGGGTACATGGATGAGCTGTTGTGGGGAGCCATGTGGCTGTACAAGGCCACCGACAAGGAGGAGTATTTGAAGTACGTTATAGACAAGGCTGATGTTTTCGGTGGCATTGGCTGGGCCATTACAGAGTTTAGTTGGGATGTTAAGTACGCTGGTCTTCAAGTTATGGCCTCCAAGGTAAAATCCTTCCTCCTCTTCTATCTGCAATAAGTTCTATGCTTGGTAATGGGGTCCTTGCTTAGGTGACTCTTTCTCTTTAAAATCTTTGTATGTTTTCGGACATAAGAGTTCAAATGTGAAATCATAGCTTTTACTGAGATCTTTATATCTCTTCCATCTTTACTTTTCTTTCAAAACAATAAAGTTGTGGTTAGCTAGAGTAAGTTGTAATCAGGGACAACTCCAGTCCAGGATCAAAAGGAGACACAAATAACATAAAAGGGGTTCCTGAAGCACAAAACCATGTGCAGGGATGCTTCGACTGACAGCTCTTTAGCTAGGGGGGGAAGGCTAGTAATATATAGAACAGGAAAGGAAATAGCATATGCAGGAAGCAGAGACTGAACCACGGAGGAGAGTGACGAGGTTGTCTTTAACTTTTAGTTGTGGCCCGCTTCACTGTTCGTGGTTCTTTAAGTAGAGGGCATTGATTCTTATGATTTTTCCGATTTCTATACTTACTTCCTCCATTTTTGTCAATCTCAATAAACCCAGGAAAGCAACTGACGAAAGGGTTTTAAATTGCAGTTACTTGAAGAAGAAGAGAAACATAAAGTGCACAGCCACATACTAGGGAAATACCAGTCAAAGGCAGAGTACTTCATGTGCTCGTGCCTGAACAAAAACAATGGTACTGGTACAAACGTGGGTCGCACTCCAGGAGGTCTCTTGTACATCAGGCAATGGAATAATATGCAATACGTTTCAACAGCCGCTTTCCTTCTCACCGTATACTCTGATTTCCTCAGAAACACCAACCAAAGGCTCAAGTGCGATTCGGAGGTGGTGGATCATGGAGAGCTATTGGATTTTGCTAAATCCCAAGTTGATTATATCCTGGGATCTAATCCGATGAACATGAGCTACTTAGTGGGTTATGGTCCTAAACATCCCACGAGGGTTCACCATAGAGGGGCCTCAATTGTGTCGCATAGAGAGAACAAGGGTTTCATAGGTTGCACCCAAGGTTACGATAATTGGTATAGCAGGCAGGAGGCCAACCCAAATGTTGTGGTAGGGGCATTGGTCGGAGGGCCTGATTCTCGGGACAATTTTATGGATCAAAGGGCCAATTATATGCAGACTGAGGCCTGTACATATAATACAGCACCTTTGGTTGGACTTTTTGCAAAGTTGTTATACGTACAGGATCAAAAGGGCGAGGGCAACAATAGCCGGCCATCGCTTGCTTCTTATTAGATATCGGATACAATTGAGTATACGGATTAATATATTTCGTGTTGGTTGAACAAAGATTTTATCCATGTCTACAAAGATAGAAAGGTCCTGAAGGAAAGGATTAACTTATTTGGTACCTTGTTGATTTAAGTTAATGTTTTATAGTTCACCAGGAAGATAAAAAATCTGACCTTATGGCACCATGAGTCTTATCACATTTTTTGTGTAGCTCTTTAAGGGCTTGTTTGGTTGGATATTAATTAATAGAATAAAATGAAATATAACATAACGGAACGATTTAAAATGAAATGAAATATACTACAGTGAATAGTTGTTTGAGAGGGATGGAAGAATTCATAATACAATATAGTAAAATATTGTTTAGACGATGAATGAAATGGAATGTAATGTATAATAAATAACCGTTATATCCCTCGTATTAACAGAGTCCTACAAAGGCATAACACAAACATGACAATTGTTACAAAATAACAAGCTCATAGAGAGTGTTACTAAAGATCAAATGAACAAAAACAAAGTTGTTAACCTTAAGAAGAGCAAAACAATAGCCAACAATTTAATGACACTTCGTTAGGTCCACCACTGGTTGAATTGACAAGTAATTAGAAAACCTCACTTTATTGCAGCTAAAGCAAGCTTTAATTCATAAAACCATATAATTTCCGACATGTAATCCAAATTCTTCAAAAAAAACATGTACCCCGTCTTCAGTTCCTTAGTCAGTGATTTAATATCTAAATTATTTAGGTCACTTTTATTGGAGTATTTGACTCTTAAAGCCTAATTAATCACTTGTTCCCATGAATGCACTTGATTTTGTAGACTACACCAATATAACATTTGTCTCCAGATGAATTAAGTGTAAGAACATAACAAGAGTAGGTGATTCAGGCTTTTGGGCAGTTACTGGCAGAAAATACAGGAATTATTTATGGAAGAGCTCCACTTAATTCTATCAAAAGTCATGAGGCGTTTCCTTATTGCCATCGAAAGAATGATCTTTAAACTAAACCAACTTACACTAAGATTAAATTATTACTGAAGAGATTAAATGTTTTCGCAATTTTTAATAGATTAAATTATTAAAACTATTACAATATAAGATTATTATTTTGTAACCAATTAAAAATTAATTAAATCCTAGAGCAAAAGAAAATCCCACCTAAAGCAATTCTCCTCCTCTGTATTCGTTTCTCATCAAATCTATAAATGCCTAAATCATTCCCTTATCACCCAATTCCTAAAACTCTGCTCATCCTTAAGTCCTTTCCGCATTATTCTTGTCACCTAACCCAAATATTAAGACACTAGATTATAGATTCATATGAAGCAATTGGGATTAGAGTAATCATACTCTAGGTCTTCAACTAACAACAATTCTTATGCTGTTGTTTAATATTTGTGTGGCATTATCACCTAACTTAGGATTTACTAGAGTGTCAAAAAATCTTAGGCATAAATAAATTCACATAGCTAACTTTAACTTATATTTGTTATTAAAAAAATAATATGAATAAAGTAAGCATAAATAAATTCACATAGCTAACTTTAACTTATATTTGTTATAAAAAAATAATAAGAATAAAGTAAGCATAAATAAATTCACACAATTAACTTTAAACTAAATAAAGGGTCAAAGTTCAGAGTGATGTTAGTAGTCGTTTAAAATCGTGACCTAAGTAAGTAATTAGAGGTATTCATAAATAATATGTTTACCTTCATGTCAAAAGGTTGGAATGATGTTTAAAACAAGCACGCCATGCTCCATAAAGGTGAAAAATAATTATTTTAGTTTGTTTCTGTATGGTTTTTTTGAAAAAATTAAATGGAGTAATATATTGAAGAAGATTTAATGAATAGTTCTATAACCCTCGGAGTTATACTCCTTTGTCAAAGCCAACCAATGACTAGTAACCATATTCATAACAAAAAATGACTTCATTTTTGGATCCCTACATTTACTACATGACAGCGTTGTTGAATGTCGAAGGGTTTGGATTAAAGAGAATAATTCCCAGTTCCTCTTCTTCTTGCTACCCGTTATCTTCCCCATTTAGGGTTGATTTCTTTTGTTGTGATGAAGGTTTCATTCCTCAACCAAAACTCATAAGTGAGATTGTTCTGTTAGGTTCTTCTTTCCTTACTTCTTCTTCATTTGATTACTAACTTCTTTTCTCAGATCTAGTTTAACCGGTGAGATTTTGTCTATCGCTAGATATCGCCTTCCTTGAGCGAAGAGGTTTGAGGGTTACTTAGACTGTTGTAGTGGTGTATGAGGGGGTCCCATGTTATACAAATTATCAAACCATACATAAGTTGTTTATCCATTCCCAATTGTGCACGTAACTTCATCCTTGAGTATGTCCCTCAACTTCAAAACCTGATTGAGAAAGTGCGAGTGTGATGTTAATTTTTGAATGCTCCATAGACTTCTTTCTTTAAGAAGGTAAGAGTGGAGCCATTTAACCCATATGAAATTTTTATCCATGAGAATCCACAATAATCTCTTCAGTATTAATGCCTAATTTGTGATCTTGATAGGGGTAATATTCAACCCTACTTCATCTTTAGGACAATAGATATTAGCCCATTTCACTTTGGCTGCCCCTTTGCCCCCATTTGGATGATTCCATAGAAAGTTTTTAAGGATTCTTTCTATGGACTTGATGATAACTTGGGAAAGAAATATGTGAGAACTCCAATAAATATGTAGAGAATTTAGTATTGATTTTATAAGTTATACATTCCCCGCATAAGACAAAGACTTGTTTACCCGAGAACTTATTCTTTTCTAAATCTTCTCTATAAGTGAGTCTTTGTTGGAGTTATATAAATATAGTGTCCTGAAAAGTAAGTGTATTTACATATAACTAAATCTTCTTCTAGTTACTTTTATAATGAAAATATTTATTATTAATAAAAAAAAGAGTTTGGTTTTATTTTTATAAGCATTATATAACTAGTCATAAGGTATCAAGATTCTTTTGTAAGTAATATACATATATATAGAGATGTATGGGAAACATGTATATTATTATAATCTAAATCAGATGATTCATAATTGAATAATCAAGTTGGTCACTTGATTATAGTTTAGACTGTAGTATTGCGATTTATCTTCGTGTAAGTAAAGGATTTTACTTCAAGGGAATGATGAGTTTCATATCATGATAGTAGTTGATTAACGATAATAGCATTATTAAATGAATCTAGATTCGCGTATGTTTTTAAATATTAAAGTAGGTCATTTCTTTAATCTTAAAGCATACACTTTAGCATTCTTTTATTGCGAACCATAATCTTGATGAGTGGTAAACTCATAAGTGTTTCATTATAAATCTTCATATGATCATAATGGATTTTTATAGATTATCAATCTAGTGTCTGCATGTTGGAATTATTAATTAAAACATGTATCAGGGAATATTCACTTAAATAAAGAGTTTCTAGTGATATCATCACTTCTAGATATTTTACGAAGATTGGTGATTAAACTAGCACCAGTAGTTTAATGGATTAGTAACACATCAAGTCTTAACACTAAGATGGGATCTTGTGTGTTAATCACCATATAGAGTAAAGAGAAAATATAGAAGAAATAACCAATTAAGGGCAAAATAATAATTTTTTCCTTTATTATGCAGATGATTATAATATGGTTCATAATAGAGTTTGCAATTGGACATATTATTTGAAACATATGTTCTCATAATATTTAGTAATTCAAGAGTTCAGCTAATTGTCTTTAGTGGAATAACATTTGGTTAATAAGCTGGAATTAATTATAATGAGATAAAATTAATTCCGGGCTCATTGGAGCTTAAATTATATAAGTTCAATTAGATTCCCCACTTGGCTTCTAGGAAAGGTTATCAAGTAAAGTAAGAAATATAAATAGAGATTACCAGAAAGAAAATAAAAATGAAAGGACCGAATTAGATTCGAAATAATTATACCAGAACAATTTAATTAAGAGTTAATTAAATTGAGTTTTAAGCCTATGATTAAATGATGTGTTTATCTAATTATGTGTTAATTAGAAGCCAAAGAAAACATTTAATATTAGGCTGGATTTTAGTTTGATTTAATTAATTAGATTGATTAAATTAAAATAATTTTTATAAAGACATAAAAAAGGAGAGCAAAAATTGAAACTACAATGATGTAGTTTTAGGTTTTACATAACTAAGGTAGGTTTTTATCATGCTTCATCCTCATTGGTTTAATCGTTGTCATTTATGTTAGTATGTAGGAAAACATATCAACTTTTAGCATTCTTTTGATTAAAGAAGGAGTAAGTGCATTTGTTGCTCTTTCTCCCTTCTTTCATCTTGCAATCGAAAATAAGAGTGTCATTGTGTTGTTTTTTATCTTTTCATCTAGCCATATTAAACAAATGAGAATGTCTCATTTATGGCCCTCTCTTTCATTTTGTGAAAAAGAAAGAAGTGGTGATTTTTGGTTAGTCTTCCTCTCTCATTTTCTTTCATGACCGAAACTTAACATTGAGAGTGTCTCAATTTTTGGCTTCTTACAACTAAGGAAAATCTCTACAATATTTCTTCTCATTTCCTACCAAAGGATCTTGTTAACCAAGTTATCCAAGGAGAACAAGTCGTAGATCTGATTGGTTGAAGATACAACAAAGAGAAGAAGATACAATAGCATGGAGAGGATACCCTAGCAAGGAGTCAAAGTTGTAGCAAAGTAGTCCGTAAAAATTTCGATCTCGTTCTTATGCTATTTATTTTTCTAAGACCGTATTATGTATGGATTAAATATATTGATTTGGTTATTATGCTTTTGCTGCGTTTTGATTTCAAAAAAAGTCTTTGAAATCAACCATTTAGCCAAATCTAGTATGCTTTTGTTTTCGATCTAACAATTGGTATCAAAGCCATTTTATTATACATGATTCAGTTCTTATATGTTGCATGGGTTGGAAATTATATTTATGTATGTTGTATATTTGATGTGATAGAAATATATATGTTGTATGTTTTGCTCTCTTGTTGTTCATAGAATATAGATTTCCTTTGTAAGTTTTCGTCGTTTGGTTTGTAACAAGGAGGTGGCCTATCATCGTCATGTTTCCTCCTTGTCTTCATTTTCTATTATCTTTGATTTTGTATGGTGTAATGGCCATTTCAGTTTTATATAAAACAAGTGTTGGAATTTTTTGTTTTCATATTGCCAATGTTTCAGTTTCATGTAAAACAAATGTTGAAATTTTTTGTTTTCATATGCCAATGTTTCAGTTTTATGAAAAACAAGAGTAGGACTTTTTGTTTTCATATTGACAAAATTTTGGTTTTATGAAAAACAAGGGTTGGAATTTTTAATTTCCGACTGACAAAATTCGATTTTATGAAAAACAAAAGATTTGTAAAATAAATTCCATGACACACTTTTTACCGAATGGGCCGAGTCAAGTGAGCCAAAAATTCGAAATGGAAGATCCAAGTCCAAAAAAAAATTTATGGGCCAAAGAGCCTTGTAATTTTTTTTATGTTCTATAATGAATAATCAAAAGTAATGTTATTATTCATGAGATGAATGGATCGATGGATGCTAATAATATGCGATATTATGTGAAAGTAAGCCATTTAAAATAATTGTCAACCCTAGGCTTTGCCATGCATTCATTATGTATGAGATATATAATGAAACAATATAAGATAACTAATAAATTACATCTAGACAAGATGGTATTTATTAAAACTTAAAGGCCAAAAAGATTAAGTGGGAGAGGATGCTCATGTGAGAGTCCACAGTTTCCATATGATGGTCTGTTTGCATGTGGTGAAGTGTTACTCCCCACAGAAGAACATGAATCCTAGATCTTGCATGGTTTGGGTCTCCTAAAGGATAAGTCAACTCATTGTAGCAAATATAACCTCCCACCGAGGTATGGTTTACAAATATCTTTAATGGGTGAATCAAATGGTTACACACTCAACATATTTTATCAATAATCTGCCCACCATAGCTCTGTTGATAAATGAATGGATCAAATTATGACGCTTCTTTAAAAGTTAGGCATGAAGATGCTTGGTAGCTTTTTCAGTGGGAGGGTCTCAGTTTTTCTTTTAATGACCCATCGTCACTTGGTCCGTTATAGATAAGAATTAACCGTTATATAAAAATTTATTTTTTTAATTTGTGTTAAATATATCATCATGCATACATGCATGATGATTTTAAACAAAGTTCCAATAGTGTTGATTAGTATGCTCATTCTTTAATAATTTATTTTTCAGACATAATCACCACAATATAAGTCCACTCACTTTGCTCTTGACTAATAACATTGGAAAATAGAGAGATTTTTAATAAATGGAGATGTAACCTTGACATTGTTCTTCAATATGAACTAATTTCATGGGTATTAACAAAAAATAAGCCTGCACCTTTGATTGGAAATTCAACTTCTGAACAAGCCCAATAGCATGAGTGATGGAAGAATGCTAATAAGACTACTAAGTGCTATATTCTGGCTTCTGTCAGTGGAATGTTGGAAAAGCAAATTGCATGCATGAAAAATTCCGGTGCAATGGTCCATCACCTACATGAGATGTTTGTGTGAGGAACGGGTCTGCAAGGGTGAAAGCTATCCAAACATTTCACAATCTTAGACAAAAACCTAGTGAATCGGTGCGGGATTACATGTTTAAGGTAATCTTTGCGGTTACTAAGATTGAGATGCTTGGGGCGGACATGGATGCGGAAACACAGATGATTATGATCATCAACAGCTTAAATTCTTCTTTTCAACAATTTAAGTTGGACTATGAGCTCAACACCAAGGATTACACATTGAGTGAGTTGATGAATACCCTCCAGATCACGGGGGAGATATTAAATATCAAGGCTAATAGGCTTGAGGATAATGTAGCATTTTCTCCTAAGCCCAAGGGTAAGGGCAAGCAAAAAAGAAGAGTCAAATGAAAAAGAAGGCCCAAACAAAGGTCAAGGTCCAACCTATGAAAAGAAGGCCAAAGAGGACATCAAAGGAAAGTGTTTCCACTGTAGTGAGAAGGGCCACTGAAAAGAAACTGTGTAGTCTACCTCGAGTCCCTCAAAAGCAAACAAAGTATGGGTTTCCTAAGGTTGTTAGGAACTAGAATTATGGAATATTCATCTGATTCTTGGATATTAGATTAAGGAGTCACTAACCATGTTTGTCATTCTTTTCAGGGGTCCAGTAAACGAAAAGACTACCTAAAGTTCAGTTTCAAGTCAAGATAACAAATGGATCCAACGTTTTAGTAGAATCAGTGCGAGTAGTTATCTTAGACTTTCCTAATAGTCATAGGTTATATTTAGAGGATATATATTACATCCTAACGATTATAAGGAATATGATTTTTGTTTTTTGTCTAATAAAATCTGGTTATTTCCTATATTTTGAAAATGTTGTTTCAATATATGAGAATAAGGATTTTATTTGTAATGTGATAATTAAATAGAGATTATTCTTTATGGAACCTATGACAGGCTCACTAAACACTATAGAATTAATAAAGCCAAGACATCCAATGACTCTAGCATTAATTCAAAATATCTGTGACACTTAAAAATGGGTTATGTCAATCATAAAAGAATTAACAAGTTAGTGATGGATGAGATCCTTGCAGGCTTGGATAATGATCCATTACCCACCTGTGAATTTTGTATTGAAGGAAAAATGACAAAGTCCTCATTTCCTTCCAAAGGAAATAGATCTGAATCCATGTTGGACCTGGTACACACTAATGTGTGTGGGCCCATGAACGTATAAGCTAGAGGAGGTTATGAATACTTCCTAACTTTTATAAATGATTACTCTAGACATGACAATTTATATTTGATACATAAAAAGAGTGAGTCCTTTAAAAGGTTTAAAGAATTCAAAGTTGAAAGCTGAGAAGCAGCTAGGCAAGTCTTAAAATAACTTCGATCGGATTGAGGTGGCGAGTACTTATTTGGAAACTTCCAACAATTTCTAATTGACAATGAAATTGTTTCCAACTTGTCAGCTCCTTGAACACCTCAACATAATGGTGTAGTTAGAGAGGAGTAATAGGACTCTATTGAAAATGATAAGATCAATGATGTCCTACGTTAGCCTTCCAGAATCGTTCTAGGGATATGTCATACTAACGACAACTTATCTTCTTAACTTTGCTCCATTCAGATCGGTGCCTAAAACATCTGGGGAGTTATAGACTGGTCGAGTGCCTTCATTATGACACTTAAGGACTTAAGGCTGCCCAGCCCATGTTCTAAGGCCTGAATCTACAAAGATGGAACCATAGTCAGAAGTATGTTTACTTCTAGGATATCTTACGGATACACAAGGGTACTATTTTTACAGTCCTAAGGATAGAAAGGTATTTGTGTCGACAAATGTAACCTTCTTGGAGGAAGAATTTGTGAGAAATCACAAATGAAGAAGTGAAGTAGTACTAAAGGAGTTAGTTATTTCATCCAAACCAAGAGTTGATTTGGATATAGCAAAACAAGTTGTCGAAATGGATTCAAGAGTTGAATAAGAAGAGCAACCTGATCATCAAGTAGTGCCTAGACGTAGTGGGAGGGTTGTAAGACAACCATACAGGTATCTAAGTCTACTAGAAGGCATAATTGTCATCTCGGACCAAGAAGAAACGGATCACATTACTTATACATAGGCTATTAATGATGTTGATGCCAAAAAATGACTTAAGGTAATAGAATCGGAAATAGATTCCATGTACACTAATGAAGTATGGATCCTTATAGATCTACCAACAGATGTAAAAGTCATATGATGTAAATAGATCTACAAAAAGAAAAGAGGATTAGATGGAAAGGTAGAGACTTTTAAAGCTCTATTGGTAGCTAAAGGATATACTTAAAAAGATGGTATAGACTATGACAAGACTTTTTCTCCGGTTGCCATGCTTAAGTCCATCAGAATTCTTTTAGCCATAACAGTTTATTTCGATTATGAAATATAACAAATAGATGTCAAGACCACACCTCTTAATGGGGATCTTGAGGAGACTATTTATATGGCCCAACTAGAAGGATTCGTTGAGCCAGGTAATGACCATAAGGTATGCAAATTGCAAAGGTCCATTTATGGACTTAAGCAAACATCTAGGTCTTGGAATATTAAGTTTGATAAGTCTATCAAAACCTATAGGTTCATGCAAAACCTAGATGAGCCTTATGTCACTAGTCATCGCTCTAGATTGACTCTGATACCAACTATCACAAAGGTCTACTTTGGACTCGAACTTTTACCGCAAGTCGCGCCACTTTCATGTGGCAATCTCGTTTAGGACCGCTTAATCAAGATTCAGCCTTCTCTCGTAAATGTCGTCGAACAATTCTATTAGCTCTCAAATATTTCACGTGCACACAAGTATTTAAAGTGTTTCTTTCACACACAGAATAATACAAGTGTATAGCAGAGTAAAGAAAACAACAAGAGATATATAATGGCTCTTTTACGAAGCCCTCACAAGGAATTCTCCACTCAAAGCCCTTATAAGGAACTCCCTACTCAAAGCCCTCACAATGAGAACTTCCCCAAAAGCTCTCAACTCTTAAAGCTCTTTTCTTTGAGTGATTTCTCTCAATGAATGACTCATTAATTGAATTAATGGCTCTAAACTCTAATGAGCTATTTATAGGCTCCATTCTCGCACATCCTCGGGTCTCACATGACTTAGTTTGCCAACTTTGCACGGCCTTGCATTTGAAACTCACGTCTAGTCAAAGATTTCTCTCAATGCGCGCCTACACGTGCCCATGCTTATCGAATCTTACATACTCTCGAGATCTTCGTCAATACTTCTTGCATTTCTCACCTACTTCTTAAGTTCCTCGAATTTTATTTACTAATTCGCAAGACTTCACCTTGTTCCCTCATTAACATGCCTATGTGTGTCGACTTGTATGTCAAACATTGACCAAGACTTGTCAACACTAAGACAATCTCTCAAATTATTTAATTTCCTATAAGAAAAACATAGCGTCTGTATTTTTCGCCGAGAAGACGTGCTACTGTTGTGCTGAGGCACAGTATAAAACACGGGATGTGGAGAGTTATCAGGACGGTACATTGAAGGTTTGTTTCTCTCAATTACGTAACGGATTGGATCTCCTCTCTCCTCTCTCCTCTCTCCTCTCATCTCCTCTCTCCGATTTGTCAATCAACATGCACAATCCCAATCACAACATAGCCCTAATCGACTCCTTCTGCGAAATCACATCTTCTACTCGTGATGAAGCCCTTTTCTTCTTAGAATCTCACCAATGGGATGTCGACGCTGCGGTCTCTACTTTCCTTGACAACAACGCTGCCGCAGCCACCGCCACCACCACATCTGGCCCCGACCAAATCCCTCCTATTCCTCTCTCTCCTTCCCCCTCGCGCTCTCCATCCGAGTCTCACTCCCCCAATTTCTCCCCCTCCCACTCTTCCTCTCCTTCCCGTTCCCGCTCTCGCTCTCCGTCACCCACTCCTCCCTCCCGCGTTCCCTACAAGCTCAGATCACGTCAATCCAAGTCGGCGGGTGCTGGCAGCAGTAGGACACGTGGCGGGATTCGTACGCTTTCTGATCTGAATCGGGCCCCTGAGGCCACTGGATCCAGCAGTGACGAGGACGAGGCCCAGGGTTATTATACTGGTGGAGACAAGAGGTTGAATTTGTCTTTCTTTTCCTTCTAATTGATTTAATGAGAGCCGAATTATCCTTGATTCTAGTTAAGTGTTGATCTATTAGTTAAATTAATGCATGTATAATACATTGTTTGATTCCAAAAGCGATCTATCTGTCTATAATAATTTTTGGTGTTTCTTATGTGTTCTTTCTTTAGTGCAGTGGAATTTTAGTCCAGGACCCTACAAAACGTTACGATGTGGATGGCTTTTTTGATCAAGCTAGACTTTCTGGAGCTGTGGACAGGTCTCCTGATAACATTCGACCGTCTTCTTCAAGTTCAAGAAGCTTCACTGGAACTGGGAGATTACTATCGGGTGAGACAGTTTCGGCTGCCCCTCAAGCTGTCAATCATACCATTGTGCTTTGGAGGAACGGTTTCACTGTTGATAATGGTCACTTGCGTCGCTTTGATGAACCTGCTAATGCTACCTTCTTGGAGGCAAGATCTGATCAGTTTTTCTTTGTATCATTTACCTGATCTTCGGGAGTTCAAATTGTATCAGAACTGCTGTTTTTTCATCTTTGTTTGATGTCTAGCATCACGATACTACTGCATGCTACATATCTTTGGCCGACCAAATGACTGATTTAACATTGCAAATATTCTGACTTGTATGCCTTTCATGATCAAGAAAAGACTTGACTGGTCTGTTGTTGGATGATTAACCATATTTCTGGTTAGATATATTTGCTTATTTCGTTAAGGGTGTTAGTCAGTGATTTCTGCTTTCATCAACTTCTTGCCTGCGGTAAAATTTTTAGATACTTCATGTTAATTCCAATTCTGTTTGATATATGTGCTTATCATTAATTCTTCCAAATGCAGAGCATTTTGAAGTCCGAGTGCCCACAGGAGCTTCGACCTGCTGATAGGAAGACAGAGGTCCACCTTAATCTTATGAGGCGAGAGGAGGACTACTCGGTGTGTACCTTTTCTCCCTCTTTCTCCCTTTCTCTCTCTCTCTTTTTTTTTTTTGGGTACACCTCCTGGCTCCCCAGTAAACCATAATTTAATTATCAGCTGCTTATCCTATTCTTGGCTATGCAGGAACCAGAGAAGCCTCGAGATCCATTCCAAGGTGTTGGAAGAGCTTTAGGCAACAGCAGCAGCAGCTCTACGCCCTTGGATACAAGTCTTCCTTCAGATTCATTAATGACTGCTCCATTGCCAGCAACAGGATTAGTTGTAGATTCTTCATCACCAACAACATCAATTCAGCTAAGGTTAGCAGATGGCACACGCATGGTTTCACGATTCAACTTGAACCATACCATCAGAGATCTACGATCCTTCATTGATGCATCAAGACCGGTAGGAGCAAGAGATTACCAATTGCAGACAATGGGGTTCCCTCCCAAACCTCTCACTGATCTGGATCAGACAATAGAGGAGGTGGGCATAGCTAATTCTGTAGTTATCCAGAAATACTAATTTGGTTGCTTGTAGAATTTGAATTACCCTACTTTAGTTTCATCCTATCTGTTCTAGAGATTGTTAATTCCATCATATTTGGAATTCAAATGATATAACAGCAACTTAATTCTGATTTCTGTAAAAGATTCTTGAATTTGAGGACAAGGTAGATTTCGCTCCTGACGAAGTAAAGAACCGTGGAAAATGTGTTTTAATCATATGGTAACAACAGGTAACAAGAAGTGATATAATTTTTCAAAAAAAGAAAACGAGGTAAGGGGAAGTGGCAGGAAACTGGAGCAGGCCAGCCCTTTAATTGAAATAGTCTTATCATGATTTGCAAGTAGACCTTTTTCTTTGGTAGTTGAAAGTAAATTGATTAAAGGACCCTCAAAGAGGGAATACAAGCAACAAGGAATGTACCTTGACCAGATTAACGATTGCAGACCTACTAAAGAAATAAAGACCTGATTTGTGTATGCGCCATGTGATTTGATCTGTTATCCTAGCATTAGGCATGTAGTTTGGTAAGTGGTCTCTGATAAATGAGAATCCTCTCAAGTTACAATGCCATTGGTTGTTCTGGACGATCTTTTTTAGCGTTCTTAGTATGTGTGACCTTGTTCGTAATGGACTTTGTCAGAGTTTAGTAGTTATGAAATTTTCTCTCAAATTCCAGAAACTGGAACCTTTTTAGTGTTGAGAGTGAATCCATCTCATTCTTATGACTCCCTATCAGTGAACAACTTCCGTATTCTCTTGATAATGAGCTTTTTGTTCATCACTTGTACCCTTGTAAGTCACGGCCCTCCTTGCTTAGACATAAATTTCAGGCCATATCACCCTAGAGTTCTTGCTCGTCCTTGCATCATCAGATCAAAGAGTTCTTTACGATCTTCTCAATTGATTTTACTAAGTTTTTGGTAAGCATGATATGTGAGCTCTAATAGTTGTGCATGCTATTGAGAATTGTGCTAAGTAATTGCAATCTCCTTACCTAAGGTGTAAGCTTATTCTGCTAATAACCAATTCTGTTATCAGTCACAATAAAAAGTGTAGGCAATCTCTATAAGTTGGTCTACTTATGGTGATTGGAATGCCCAAATGCTTGAGAGAGACATATTAAAGTTGGCAATATGAAATTCTTGAAAGTTCCTTAGCTAGGTTGGATAATCCCATAGAGAAATGGAGCTTACTTTTGGAGTAGTTAATGCTCAACGTATACATTCTTTTAAAAACATGTAAAGAGTTCTTCACGGATTGCATAGAGAGTTATCAATCTAGCTTAAGAGCATCGGATCATCATCAAAAGCAAGGTTAAATAGTTTGATTTCCTTGCATTATGATATTTGAAGTTACAACTTTGTTTAATGTAGATGAATTAACCTAGATAGAATCTCCATGCATAGCGTGTCAAAAGTAAAGGGAATAATTTGGCATCAGTGAAAGTGCTTGTAGGTTCTCCATTTATAATAATGCCAAACGTGGTGGTAGTGAGGCATTGTTGGATCTATTCTATGAAAGCCTTAGGAAAGACAAACTTTAAGGCTACTTAGAACAAAGGCCCGCTACTTAGAACAAAGGCCCGCGCCAAAGAGTCAAAATCCTTATGAGAAGTTAATTCTTAAGCAAATATTGTATAATTAATAGGTTATCCACAATGTTTCTTCCCTTGATGAAGGCGTTTTGACTATGATTAATAAATTTCCTTAGAGTTTCTTCCAATATTTTAGCAAGCATCTTCCATATGGTTTTGTAGATAACATAAGATTAGCCAAAAATTATGGAAGGAAGTTGGATTAGCAATCTTGGAACTAGACTAATGTAAGTTTTAGTAATTTCCTTCAACATTCTTCTATAAGTTAAGAATTTCTAAATGACATTTGTAACCATGTCTCCAACTTTATTCTAGGAATTTTATAAGAAAAGAGCATTATCTCCCTCGAAATCTTATCTGGAAGAAGGTATCCCAAGAAATACAACTTGAGTTTGATCAAAAGAGTCATTGATGAATAAATAACCTAGGGATGAAAGAGGATTCTCCTAAGATGTCTTTGAAGTAAGAAAGTAAATTTTTTGAGCTCCTTTTGGTTTGTGATGGGATTCCCAATTTGATCCTATAGTATGGTGAGTTTGTTCTGATTTCTTCTAGCATTGATGAAATTATGTAAAAAAATTGTTCTTCCTATCTCCTTATTTGAGGCAAAGATCCCTTGAATTTTATCTTAAGAGGCTTTTGTGGGTATCAAGAGCGTGCATATAATGATTGAGGCAAGTTTTTTTTCAAAAGATACAAGCTAGCCTTCCATTATCTAAAGAGTTATATACCATTATGCTTTAATGATGGCCTCTCTAGTTCTTGTGATAGCTTCTTCAATGTCTAGACAAGGAGACTTGTTGAGAAGCTTAAGTTCTTTCATTCATTTAAGTCTCTACATGCATATATAGGCCTTATGTCCCTCAAATTTCTTTTGCATTCCTTTCTTAATTGCATTTTTAAAGCCTAAAACATTCAGAAGATAATTATTAAACCTAAAGAGTGTTTTGATAAGCTTGCCATTATTGAAGTTGTTGACCACCATTTAAGAGAGATCTAAGTTTATTGAGTTCCCAAAACAAATTAAAACAAGAAAAATTACATCATCCATTCATCATTAACCAGAGCTCGTTCTAGTTTCTTTCTTATTCTCTAAGCTCCATCTTGCCTTTTTATCCAAAGTTAAGAATTGACCTCTAACTATCAAGTTAGTAACCTGAATTTTATCAACATATGTTATAAAATTCTCATTCAAATTTCCTTGGCTTCTCTTGATCTAACAACTTTATGGTATTATATAATATTATTATAATATGTTACATTTTTATGCCCAAAATTGTTACTTTGAAATGTCAAATTAGTTACAGACACAATTGATAGATTGATGAGCTTGGAATTACTAGATATGACAATATTTAGATGAATTATCTAATTGTTAAATAGGAGTGTCAAACTTTTAATTTGGTTTTTGTCCAAAATCTACCACAAATCACTAGGCTTTCCCATTATTGTCCTTCTTTATTTTAGTTTCTAATAAGCTTGTCAAACAAGGATTTTTCTAAAAAAAGATATTTAGCAATCAGTTGTTTGTCGAGGTTGTTTTTAGCTACCACACATTACAAATAGAAAAGGACATTAAGGAGTTGGTGAAGAGGGACCTAATAGGATATGTTTTTCCTAGCCTCTCTACTAGGTCTTTCTTTTGATGTTATAAAGTCTACTTTATCCTTATTGCTATCATCCTAATTTGCCTTATGATTTGCCTGAGGTTTAGTGGGGCCCTTCTAGATTATTCTATTACCTTTGATTTTTCCTATCAACTAGTTCCTTAGGTGAGAACCAAACTTGGTTGTGAGAGCTTTAAAAAGAGACATTATTTAATTCTTTAATTAAGATTGGGATCTCTTCTCTCTTCCCTTCCTATATTATTTCGTGTAGATATTGTTGAACCTTGTTTCCGGAGCTCAATTCTTGCTCTGAAAAGCATAAGGGCTAAGCGTGCGTATTACCTTGTAGGGTTGTTTCAATGAACCCTCATCAACCATCATCCCATATGGGTGGCGTGTTCACACCAGTCAATTGTCAAAAATGAACTCATTTCTCCTATTTCAGAACATATTTTAGGAAACCTCAAATCGAAATTTCAATTTGGCTTCTTCAAAACATTTGTTTCCCATTGTCTTAAGTTTCTAATGACATCAAAATTATTCAATTTGGTGCAAAAATTTAAAAGTTATAGCCCACACATTTTTAAACTGTTATTAAACTGAAACTGTACATTATACTCAACCTATATCCAGAAATTAAAAGTCTTAGAGTCCGAATTAAGATTCAATTTCTTCAGAGTATTTGTAGCTATATGTATCTAATTGATTTAGAAACAAGAATCATTTCATTTGGAGCTTTACAGATCAAGATATCATCAAAATACTGAAGTATGTTCAGTTAAATGGTCAGTTCATGCTCTTCCAATTGATACTCTCGCTTTAAATTGATTAATTTTTCTCGAATCAATGCCAAAAGCTATAAATTTTTATGGAGAGATAGAGAAAAGTGTTAAGAATCTAATGCTTCAAAAATAAGACATTTGGAGGTCAAATGACAAAGTTATGATCAAAAGAGTGGAACATGTTCAGGCTACGGGGAGAAGGACCTGCGCACGATCGTGACTTTTGTGCATGTTCGCAGAATCGCGATCGCGTGTAAAAAGGGCATAACTTTTACTATAAATATTGGATTAAGGTCATTCAAAAATCGTTTCTAAGAGAACTTCTAGATATACAACTTCTATGAAGACCTAAAAAACAATTTTTGCCTCTTTAAGGGTCAAAATTTCAAATTAATATAGTTGTCCCGAAAGTCCATCCTAAACAGCATCACAAACTTCTAATGATTATATCTCTCAACTCTATTGTCCAAAAATTTCATATTTTATATTAATGGAAAGCTAGAAAGATAAGCTACAACTTTCATGAGACAACTTTATCTAATTCAGCCTAGATCAATCCAGATTTTCCGCCGAAGTCAGAAACCCAATTTGATCCCTTATGAAAAACTTGAAATTTGCAATATACAACTTGGAAAGTCTTGAGCATAACCGTTCAACTACTAACTTTACTTCATTAAACTCCCTAATCTCTATTCATTTAACTCATCCCTTACAACTAATTTGTATCATTCATAATATTCCTATCTTTCCTTTTTCCATAATATCTCACTTATAAACAATAATAATTCATGTTCAAAGTTCATCAACTCAAGTGGAAAACTTCTTCAAGTATATCTAATTCCAACTCAACAACATCCATACACAATTCATATTTCATTAACAACAAAAATAGGAGTTTACAAAGCTTTAATGGCATTCCAAGCCACATTACATCATTGGTATCAAAATTCAAATTACAAAAGATACCAAACCCAATAATTCTCGAAATGCATCTAAAGTCTTGCTTTTACAAAATCTAACTTAATATACAAAAACATTGCAAAAGTAATGATGCCTCAAATCTTGGTTACTCGACCTCATTCTCTTCACCTGAAGATGGGACGAAAAGGGAGTGAGCTTAAAAACTCGTAGGTAACAATTTTATAACCAATAACAAACAAAACCATTTAAATACTTATTTCTATTGTAACAAAAATTCACATTGAATCACAAAGCACATATATCTCAAATTCTCAACAAATTCTCATTAATGCAAATCAGATATGCATTCATCTTGTCAACACATCATAAGCATATAAGCACATCAAAATGATTTGGAAGGTCCAAAACAGAACGTACTATACATTTCCCATAAGAGTCCTGTGTAGTCGTGAACAGAACATACTATCGCAATCCCACAAAATGGTTTTGCGTAGCCGTGAATTTATAGGAGTCCATAAAGGAGCTCTATGCCACTAACGGGCAGGCGGGAGAAGCTTTTAGTCAAAGTGCATTCGACTTACTTAAGAAACCAAACCAAACCCACATAATATGTATTTCATAACTTGTAAACTTGTTGCCCAAAATGACACATTTTCGAAACTTGACTTTTCATGAACATGAGATATTTCAAAAACTATTTCCGAGAACATGATTTCTCAAACATAGTATCTTTTTAAAAAATCATTTGCACAATCTTTTCATAATTCATCAACACAATATGCTCATACCAAACACATAACACATTCACAAAGCATTCAAAGAGTCATAAAGTACATTTATGAAATAGTTGAAATCATTTATTTCTATCAGTTAAAAGAAAACATAAATGGCTTATTACTTAATTATAAAACCGTAACCCACCTTGATTTTCTTGCTTGAAACTTTGCTAAAAAATGCTTCTACTCTTGCTCCTCTTGCCTCCTTTGATTTCCTTTTATCAAAGACAAAATTCACATTCAATAGGGATTCAAATTGGAGAACCCACAAGACATATTCACTAAAATTGATCCTAAAATTCTTAACCTGTACATTTCTTAAGCTTTATGAACCAAAACCCTTTCAAAAATCTAAAAGATTAAAATCAAACTTTATTTAAATCTTCACCAAATAGTGAGATTGTTGGCTCTAATGGAAGCTATAATCCTCCTCTCCCTTTTTTCCTTCTTGAACAACTTTAAATTTTCTCTTGAACACTAAGAAATGAAGAACCCTAAGTCTAATTCCTTTCTTTCTTGCAAAAACTGAAACACTTAACTCTCTTTTCTCATTTTCGGTGTTCTCTTCTTCTTTTTATCCTCAAATCACATTTTTGCCTCTTCCTTAAAAACAAGCCAACACTTCTTATTTTAATTTTGCCATTAATGATTCTAAATTGTCCATTTTGCCCTTCCTTATAAGCTTATAGTCTTATACCCTAAAGTGGTCTTCCAAAAATGCCTTTGAACATTATTATTACCTTAGTACTTAATTCCATTAACCCCTGTCATATAATCTTACTAACGTTAATTTAATATTAACTCCAAAAAAAATAAATCCATCAAAACCTCAAAATTCATTTAAATCATGCTTAACTAGAGAAAAAAACTGAGGGTCAATAGATATTGAGCATTATCATTTTCCTCCTTGTTTATAGAACATTAGTTCCTGGGCACAACCTATCCTAAAGGCTTTATTAATTGCTTTCAGTTCCCTCTTATTGATTTATGAGGTTTTGATTGATATAAGATTGAGATCTCTATTTATTGCAATCCTCCCCATGACTTTGTTTCATTATGTTCAGTTTGTCCGGTAGTTCTTTATTCATATCCATTCCCTAAGAAACTCTTACATAGCTAATTGTTGGATCCCGTCTCCGAGACCCAACTACTTAACCACTTAACGCAATTACTGCTTAATCCGGTCATGATCATGCTTGACAAGAGTTCAAATAGAAAAGGAAACAAATGGTTCGAATCTAACTGAAATCGAATAAGTCGAATCAACTACGGATCGAATCCGAAACGGAACGAAAGCAATGAATCGGATCGGATACAAACCGGATACTAATGGAATCAAATACGAATGCCAAACAAATATATCAATTCGATAGGATCGAATACAAATGAAATCGGAGATTGAAATCGAATAGCATTACATGAGTCCGACATCCGAAGCGTTAAAATAGAAAGACTTGTCGCGTTGGAAACCCTTATGACTTATCCATCCGAA
>JANZLF010000009.1:4325744-4353416 GCA_026546835.1 Erythroxylum foetidum | reverse complement strand
TTTTGTCCGTCTCTAAATTCCGTCGCTAAGTAATGTTACCGACGGAATATGTACAAATTCCGTCGGTAAATTTCGTCTCTAAACTTAATTTTTCTTGTAGTGTTCTTTATATACCCCTTTTCTTGTAGAAGAAATATCTCTTCTCTATGGCATTTTTCTTGATTGGCATATTTGTATCTCTCTTCTCTTTAGCTCACCTTTATTTCCTTTTTCTGTCTCTTTATTATGAGTAGTTATATATGCAATTTCTAGCTTTTCATACTTCAGTCTCGCCTCCGTTGAGCACATATGGCTATTAACTCATTTATCAATCAATTTTCTTTATTTTTTTCATTTAATATCTTAAATGCATTGTAATTTGCAAGTTGATAATTTAAAATAAAATGTACAATTAATGACTAAGGTATCTCAATATTTAGGGACTTTAATGTATCAATAATATCCCTTATTTTCATTATATGCTCTTCTATACCTTTAGTTAGATTAGGGCTCACATATGCTAGCGTTTTCATCAAGCTATTTGTTAGGGAATTTGATTTATCAAATTGCTCTTCAATGGCTTTCTTGAAATCTATTGCCTTATCAATATTAAGAATGCAACCTTTAATGGTTTTATTTACACAAGACTTAATATGCATCAAACTTAAGCGATTAGATGCTCTCAGCTTTCATATGATACTTTCTCATCAGGCATGCTTGATTCGATACAAAGTTGTGGTGCTTTCATACGAAGCCCCAAATTAAGGTCTATATACCCTAATGCCAAAAGGACCTTTTCTTTTTTGTTAAACAAATTGTCACGAGATAATATGAGGATATAAGAGGTATCATGAAGTATAGTAATAGTAATTAGTACATGAACAAAGAAATAAAACACTCACATCAATGCCATGAAAATAAAACTTAATTTTGTAATAAATTCAAACCTTCATGTGGGAGATGTCACATTTATGAAATGAATTTATATGAATCAAACTTAACTAATATGATTAAACAGTTTTCATACTTGTGGGTTTAATAATCCAATTTACCATTTTCTTTTATTTGAGCAAATTAAAATGAAATAACTTCCTTTGGGTAAAGATAATTATTCAACTAATTTAATTAAAATTACTATAAAATGTCATTATAAATTTAACAATCTTTATGTAATCTTTATAATACTAAAGATGTTGCGGCTGCTTTAAAGCAAAATGACATTTACTAACTTTATTAATGACATCAAAATCAACTAAAAATTTTTTCAACTAAATCCTTATGTTAATTAATTGAGTTTGTTTTTAAAGTAAATTTGGAAGCTTTGAAAATTTTATTTAATGTCCTTTTGAACTATTTGAGTTAAATTTTAGTTTAACTTCAGTTTAGATGTCAGCATGTAATTTTATTAACCTTAAATTTGACCTAAAAGACTTAAATAAAGCTAAACAAAACAATTAAGGATTTTGTTATAAAATTTGGACTTAAATTTGACCTTAGTAACATTAAAATTTTTTGGTGCGCACTACTTGCAACTCTCGCCTGCTTTCGGATGGTGCAGGCACTACGCATGTCTTCTCCTAGAAAAAGTCAAGTGGTTTTGCTATTCTTCCGATTTAGATCATATTTAATAGAGTAGCATTAAAGAAACATAACACCGATTCAATATAAACCTTAAAGTAATAAATATGGTACATCCAATAAATAATAAATTTCGGTCAAATTCTTAATAAAACTATTTAAAAACTTGGAAATGTATCAATGTAAACAATACACATAAGCATAAACAAATAACTTTAATACACAAATTGAATTGCTTATCTCCAATCATATTGATTAAGCAAAAACATTGAAGATATATATTTATAATGGATAGATTAGGGATTTATAATGACCCACAATTTATATCTTCAGTATATCCTATAACCAAAGATAATCACAAAAAAGAGTGTTGAACCATATAATTATATCATTACAATATTTTTTTTCGAAAAGAAGAATGCATCAAAATAAGAAGGAAGATTACAACTGGTTTAGCAAAAAACCAAAACCATAATTACAACAGCTCCTTGGAAATATTGGGGGATAATACGATTAAAAAAAAATGCTTAAAACAAATCATTCTAGTAGAAGCAGTTGATACATAGCTTGGAAATTAGATAACACACCAATAAGAGTTGGATGTTATGAGCTAATATTTTATTCCTGATCTAATGTAAACTGGTTTGAGTGAAGACTTAGATTTTCTAAGAAAAATTTTGAGAGATTCTCATACTTCTCTCCTTCTAGAATGCATATATGACATAGTTAATATTATAAGTTTAAAAACTTTTAGATCACCTTGAGAAGTAAACGATACTTATCTAGCCCAAGACATGAACTGAGGTTAGCTACTTTCATAGCAAGGTAGTTTGTAGAGTGTTGTAACAAATTCCTCATCATCCTCTTTATATTTTTAATCAACTTACGAGACACAAACAGGCGAACTAACATAATTAACGATGACTCGTCTCGTCTGTGCTGTAATTTGCAAAAAATTAGGTCATGACCTCTTACATTTTCCTAAAACAAATTTCAGAAACTAGAAGCTGCTCACAAAAATTAAAAAAATAAAATAAATGATTTGACTAACACTATAAGAATGTCATGCTCATACTGAAATTATGGTTGCTATAAGTTGCAAAATATTAATTCCAATTAAACTAATCATATTAAAATATAATTATTTCATTTTAATTAGAAACATTTTCTAATTATTATGAAATAAATCAAAAGTATGAAAGCAAATATAATTATTAACTTAAATGACTATAGACAATAAGGCCTCATTTGGTTAGCTACCAATCAATTATTTTCTTAGTTGATTAGTATGCTTCAGTTGTTTGACTCTTCAAACAACTATTTCGTCTGTTTGGAGTGTAGATGATATAATAGTTATTTGTCTTCAAATAGCTACAAAAGAAAACGCTCCTATATAAGAGTGTTTTTATGAAACAACTAAATATGTAACCATCAAAACTAATTATACTCTTTCCTATGTAATAAAAAGAGAGAAAGTTACAAGAAAAAAAAACCTTTTTACAACTTTTTCTACTGATATTATTTGTAAATTAATATACTTAAAAATATATTTACATCTAAGCATGATAAATTATAAAATATAAATTTTATTTATTTATAAAAATTAATTAACAATTATTTATAAAATATATATTATAAATAAAATATGAGTAATTGATCATCTTATATATTAGTATTATTATGTAATAAATAAAAACTGAATAAAATTTTATTTTTTTATTATATTGATCATTAATTATTAATAAAATTATTAATATATTTTATTTTATTATCATATTAATTATTAATAAAATAAAAAGCATATGTTAATTAATTAATAAAAATGGGAAGGGTTAAAAATCAATTTCGCAAGGAGAAGGTATATTGGTTTTTCTTATAATTTTTTTAGTCATGTCCTCATAAGTCATTTTACACATAAATAGTTAATACTAAACAGCAAATTTTATCAAATATCTTTAACAAACAGTTCATATAATCCGCTGGTCAAATCAGCTGATAAAATCAGCTATCAGCTAACAGCTAATGCAATCAGTTGATTGTCAAATTCGACCTATATTTAGAGATGTATGAACTTTGTTAACAATTATTGGATACATAATTATAAATATGGTTCTTTTATTTTAAAAAATGTTTTATTTATTTATTTCAAAAACCATTTAAAGATGTTTAGGCCTATATGTTTACAACAACTTTTTAAATTTTGTTAAGAGTTAATTGTAAAATAAAATCTCAAACCTTACTTAATTTTTCAATATTAGCTCAAACTTTAAAAATGCGTTAAAATGTCGTTTTTTCAATTATTTACAAAGATATTTTGAATTTAAGTTTTTTTTGTTAACATTGATGATGTGACATGCCACATTAGATTATTATTATTGATGTATGACTATCACATATCACAGTGGTGCTATTTATGAAATTTGTTATTTAATAAAAAAATATGTTAAATTAATGAAAACTTACTCAGCCCTAAAATCCCTCCTCTCCATTGGTTACCAAAAATGCTATTGGATTTTATGCAGAATGATTTAGTCATTTGATATAGATACAGAACACAAGAACATCTACAGTGCATTTGTACATAAATTGAAAAAAAAAATAACATATGCACTATTAACAAAAGATGTGATTATCACTTGCAACATAAAATTCATCTTAATTATATACAAGCTAATGTTTAAAGAGAGATATGTAGGAGAGATACATTTCAACTATTTTATCTTGCTTTTAAAGCAGAATGTCTAATTACATGGAAAGTAAGTTTCAATTGTGTAGAGTGAATGAAATGATTCATAAACTTGCATTGATAGTTAGGAAGAAAACCTCATGGAGGTAATGGGTTTCTTCTTTATTGTTTGTCATCCTTGCTTAGTAAGGAAAAGGAAACTCTAATTATTTGTGACTTATAAATGTTGTCATGCTTCCTTAAGTAGGATTTTAGCTTGCTCTTTAGCACTCTTAACCTTAAAATCATTATTCCTCTTTCTTGAAAATTTTGAATGCTTATTAGTGGAAGTAAAATGATACAGGTTGTTATAAGACTTTTTTTTTTCTTGATGGTGACTCTAATGCTAAACTCTTTTCTTATTCTTAGTGCATGTCTTGATATTTATAAATCATCTTTAGCTAAAATGATCTCGAGCAAAGAGGAGGGATTTTAGGGCTAATTAGGTTTTTATCAATTTATATAATTTATTTTACTAAATAATAATTTTATATTTAACATCATTATCTTACATGGTAGTTGTTATAAAGGTCTACCTAGACATTAAACTTATACCACAAGTTGTGTCTACTCCTTTATACGACAATCTCATTTAGGTCCACTTAAGTGAGACTTAGCTTTCCCACATGATCATTGACCAATAAAAAATTGTTCTCGAATGCTTCATAACCTTCACAATAACTCTCATGTTTGAGTAAAAATAATACAAATATATTAACTAATGATAGGCAATAATAAACATATAACATCTACGCTAAAAACAAACATTTATTACTTCTCCAAATGAATGCTCTCTCTCAATGTGTTCCCTACTCTCTATCTCTTTTCTAAGGAGTAAGATTCAAATAAATTATTTATAGGCATCTCTAATTAACACAGTATCCTAATTAAACTGAACTAACTAGATCACCTCTATCCTTTTTAGATTACATCATACTAACTAATTGGATGACAACCAAATCCAAATAAGACTTTATCTTATAGTATTTAGCTACATCACAACTAGCAAGATAACATATTACATTTAATTAGGAAAGATACATCCATATCTATGAAGAACTTCACTACCTTCAGATGATCCTCCTACGTGATCTTTATCTTTTAGGGTTGATGTATATCTATTATAATCTTGTCCACTACTTCATCTAAGATCTCATCTTGATCTTTATCCATTGATGATGAGTCGTTTAAGCCTAAAGTAATTTATAGTACACTAATTTGGTCTAATGTTTACCTATATTAAGTCTATTATTCATGATCTGTATATTCGATCACATATTAATTCCTTAAAGCTCTCACATATTTCCTTTAAACACGTGATCATGTGATATAGCTAACCTTCAACCTAAGGTCTATCTCAAGTTATCTTTTGGTCTCATACTTGAATCTTACATCTCTTGAAGATTTCTACCAATGTGTTCTAATGTAGGTCAACTTATTAATAATGCATGTTTTTCTTGACTACTCGAAAGTCTTTCCATTATTTCATCATACAGAGTGCTAAACATTAATTAAGGCTCACCAATGCCTACACAATTTCTACTAGTAAAAATTAGGGGTCTAAAAGTAGCTATCTGGCATGTCACATCTCAACATTAATGGTAAACTTAATGTCAATTTGTTTTTATAAAGAACTGAAAGTTAAAGGATTTTAGTAGAATTTTTTAAATTTAAGTCTAGCGGTATATGGTTATACACCTCAAGTAAGGTTGGACGAACAACTTAAGTGCAATTATGGGAAGAGTTAAATGACTTAATTCAAAAGATCATCCCTAATGAGAGAGTTACTTTAGGAGGAGACTTTAATGATCATATATGGGTAACCTCAAATGGATATTCAAAGACTCATGGGGGTTTTGAGTACAGTGATAGGAATAATAGTGGGATTACTTTGTTAGATCTTATGATAGCGTTTGAGTTAATGATAACCAACTCATTTGTCAAGAAAAATAAGGAGTAATTAGTTACTTTTAAGAGCAAATCCACAAAAACTCAAATCGACTACTTTCTCGTAAGATGGAGCGATTGATTTAGTTAAAAGGATTGCAAGGTGAAACCTAATGTTTGCTTACCAACTTAACATATATTTTTGGTTATGGATCTTAAAATTACCGGTTAGAGGAAGAAGATAAGTCCTAGGAGATGTATTAGAGTCAGATGGTAAAATCAAAAAGGGGATATAGTAGAACAATTGTTAGAGAAGTGATCTAAAAGCAATCACCTTTAACACTTGGACTAGATGTGACGTAGTCAGTCTAGTGGAAGTTAACACTTTAACCATACTTTGAACCAAGTGGGTTATAGATGGTGAAAGGACTAATTACATGACAACATTGCGTATCGAAGGGTTCATAGTTAAACCAATGACTTTTCAGTTAATTGAGAGTCATGACATATTGCTAGATACTGCTATTGATTTACTTGAATTAAGTGTTAATTTAAGTGACCAACATAATTAGGATACGAGTAAAAGATCTTACATAGAAAGATCCTTGTTTTTCTCATAAGTCTTTTAAACCTTTTCTTTTGAGGCTTATTTCTTGTATTTGGGCTAAACATTTAATGTGTAGTCTTTCCTAATTATTTAGCGTAAACATTTTCTTATTTAATCTAAATATTTTTTTATAATGACTTTATTTATTTATTTGTCTACTTTCTTGTTTATATATTTATTTACTTACTTTATCTTTTAATCTTATTCTATATTTATTACATTATTTGTTTTATTACTTATTTTTATATTTTTCTTATACATATTTATTTATTTATTCTTAATATCTTTTATGTCTATTTTATTTTTTATTTTTATTTTTAAGTATTAGTTTATTAATTTTAATAATTGTTTTTACATGAATCTATGAAAATAATCTCTTTATAAATAAAGGATACTTTAGGCTTTCCAAAATCTTGAATATTAGTGAGACATTTACTATGATGTTATGATTGTTATTATTTTTAAAATTCGGGTTTTCAGAGATTTCCAACCTTATTTATCATAATTCTAGATCCTTGGATCAACTTCTTCTCATGTTTTGGAATCTTTATGAATTAGGCGTGCAAGGTAGAGAATTTATCCTAGATCCTTGTTGCCATTAATTGTTTAATGGAGCTGCTAGTATAAATTAAACCAAATTGATTTTGATTACTCGTGCCAGGTAGCATTTGCATTTCCTCTGGACAGAATCAGTAATACAGGTGTAGGAGGCGGACAGACTATCCGCAGGGATGGGTAGATCGGTAATAGCGGCGGCCAAGACCGTTAATGACGAGCGCCAACTAAGGAGAAAGAGAAATTGCAAAGACGATTCACATTAGCAGTTCCATGCACACTGATCCTAACTAAATAAAAAGGGTACGCGAACTCATATGTCCAACAAACCTTGGGTTTTTTTTTTTTTTGTCTGCTCTCATTTTCTCATATATTGAAGAACAGGGTTTATTTACAAATTGCTTTGCTTACTTTTACTTGTTCAACTGGGATTTTGTTGACTTGAGACTGTCGAAGCAATGCTTGTTATCTTGCTATATGCATATGGTTTCATCCCAAATATGCACGCCTTTTCCTATGATTAGATTAGGATTACTTGTGATTGTCATGCTTTCTGCTTGTGATGATCAGCAAATGGCTGGAGTGCTGCCGAGAATCGTGAGGAATTTAAAAGAAGTTGTTTTGCGCTTGCCTATTTTACCCAGTAGGTATTTATCTGTTGGTAGCAGACCGTTAGTAGATAAGGCTGTTGAAGATGGGGAACTACGTGTGTTCGTGGTTGCTGGAGAGGTTTCGGGCGACACTATTGGGTCTCGTCTTATGGCCTCCTTGAAAAAGCTCTGCCCTGTTCCTGTTCGCTTTTCAGGTGTTGGGGGGTAAACAACTGTCTCTGCACTTAAAACACTTGAAAATTTCCCCATTATAGTTAATGATTTTCAGAGGATGAATATGAAGCCAAGTGGTAGGCACCCCCTTCTAGGTGGCAAGAGGTCCTGGGTTCAACTTTAAAGCCCCTGCTCTAAGGGCATAGTGCTCTTCTAGGAAACATAAAAATGGTTTAATCTAGTAAGTTAATCAGTAGAAGTAGATGGCATATAAACAGGTAAAGATCATGATCTAATGCTTGCTTTTTTTTCTGATAATATATTCGTAAAACACCTTCATCTGTTCTTTCTTTCTTCTGAATGTTATGTGCTCTACAGATTTGAGTATCGTTAGGAGTACAAGTGATTGCTGTTTCTACTTAATCTGCAGAAATTTTACAAATATGTGGATCTAGAATATGCTTTCTTTAAAATTATATTTTTATGTGTATAAGGTCAACGATGGCTAAGGAAGGATTGGAATCTCTTTTTCCTATTGAAGATATTGCTGTGATGGGAATATGGGAGCTGTTACCCCATTTGAATAATTTTAGGGTGAGTATATAGGGTGAATTATCATACTTTCTTCAATGAATCAAATCTAATTAAACATTTTTTCTTTTTGGAAACTAAACAATATCTTTTAAATGTCAGGTTAAGTTGAAAAAATCAATTGAGGATGTCTTTTGTTTTCAACCTCATGTTGTTGTGACAGTGGATTCCAAGGGTTTTTCTTTTCGTCTTCTAAAGCAGTTACGAGGTAATGTGAACTGCCCTCTTTCTATTACCATCTCTGCTTGCATATCACTTATGCATAAGTCTACTGGTAGGAAATCTGGAGAAATGGTTTTTGCAGCTAGATGCAATCAACAAGGAAAGAATTACCCAGTACACTACCATTATGTGGCACCTTCATTTTGGGCATGGAAAGGTGGGGAAGCGAGACTTAGAGGCCTTGCAAATTTTGTGGATCATATTTTCTGTATACTTCCAAATGAGGACACAGTTTGTAAATCAAATGGGGTGGATGCAACCTTTGTCGGCCACCCCATTTTAGAAGATGTTTTAGAGTTGAACTCGGTATGTATTTGTCTTTTAATAACTTTTGGTAATTGATTAGTAGTTTTTGTATGTTTGATCTACAGATGCATAATGATCCTAAGAAAGACTTATTCTTCAAGCTTATGTGAGTTTGTTTTTATAAAAAATTTGGTTGCTCTAGAAAACTTTTTTGGTATATTTGTTGGATATAAGAAGTAGTCATTCAAAATTTAACCAATCTAATGCCCATTAATGTACAAATCATATCTGAAATTGACTGTCAGCTTGTCTGGGGGAAATTATAGCGAGGACTATATGTTCAATCTAGTGATCAATCATCTAGTGGATTTTATATACTTACAACAGGCTAGGCAGGCACTCCACCTACATGGGGAGTCCTAGAGAATAAGAAGTGTTAAAATCAACATCAAAACTTTTCTTTTATTGTAGAGTAATTTATAGATAAACGCAAGCCCTTTAGTAGTCATGCCTTTTTCTTAATTTTTCTTTTCGTTGCTTGTATGTTTTTTTCACAGTACAGGTATGCATAGTTACATACTCTTTGAAATTACTCAGTTCTTTGTGTTTTTCGTTGATGCTAATACTTTATTATGTATTAACCCATTTGTGTATCGTATTTAGGGAAAGCAGCCACATGGATGGAGGATCCAGAAGGATTGTGAATATTTTAGAAGTAAATATGCAGTGCCTTCAGGTAATGTGAAATGTGAGGCATGGTTTGATTTCCTGTGATAAGTATAAATATGTTTATCAATCAGACAATGCTTAATGTTATAGTTCTACTAATGAGTACTTAAGGAGCTTGATTAATAGGAACAATCACCCTAGATGTCAGTGATTAAACTTCTTATGTCTTAAATCTTTATTATATGTAGAAAAGAGCTCTTTGGTGCATATATTATGTATTGACACTTCAAGTTTGCATTTGGTAGATGCCACAGTCATATCCTTGCTCCCTGGAAGCCGATTACAAGAAGTTAGCCGGATGCTTTCCATTTTTACCAAGACTATAGAGCTGATAAAAGAATCCTTCCCCAAATTGTTGACAGTCATTCACGTGGCTCCCAATCAGCACGTGGAGAACTACATAAATGAAGTCACTCAAAAGTGGCCTGGGCCAATAGTATTGATTCCAGGAGGAAATCTACATCTTAAATACTGTGCATTCAGTGTAAGTCTCCTATTTTTTTTTTTTTATCTGTAATGAACGTTCATATATTTAAATCAAATAAAAAGAAAGGTTTATAGCCGTTTATGAATGAAATTCCTAGAGAGTACTAACTTTATCTAATTCAGTGTTTCCCAGTTCCTGTAAATTCCATTATGAAGATGCAAAAGAGGATAAAATAACTTTGTTGAACGTTTCATTCGCATTGCCAGATCGCTTTGGTGTAGTTAATTGCCATTGACTGTACCTGATTCCCTTTTCTGTAAAATTCAGCTGCAGCAGATACTATAAAAAGTACCTTATATTTTCCCATTTTTCTATTTTGTCTCCCCTGCCTCCCAAGAGTCTGTACCTGGGCACATATGTCTGATGGAACTAAATAGCTATATTGTTTCCTGTTTTGATTGTGATCTTAAATTAGGCATTTTTTTATGAGAACCCTGCTAACTGGGTACCAAATGCAAAGCTTCTCATTTACCATTCCTAGTGTGTAGATTTGGAAAACATGAGCTAGATAGGTGTAAACTTCATTGTTGTTACTGGATTGAACTCAATGCCTTGCAGGCCAGCAAGGTGGCATTATGTACTTCAGGAACAGTGGCTATGGAATTGCTGCTTGCACACTTACCCTGTGTTGTTGCTTATCGAGCCCATCTTTTGACTGAATGGATAATTAAGTATAAAGCAAAGATACCCTACATGTCTCTTCCCAATATACTTATGGATTCAGCTATAATTCCTGAAGCTCTTTTTCAAGGATGCACAGCCACGAATCTATCTTCTATGCTTATGTAAGATCTGCTTGCCAATGAAGTGATTTTTCTTACTATTTCTAGTATGTGATTAACAGGGTGCGAAAGAAAAGAAAAAATTCCAGTATTTCTGGTTCATTGAATGTTGACTTGGTAATTGCATGAGCTCAATTTAATGATTTCGTTGTTTACTTTTCTGACTTGAGACTTATGCTCCACTGCAGGGAACTAATGAATAACAAGGCACTCCAAGAAGAACAGATTGTTAGTGCTGAAAAGGTAATGAGACTACTGACTCCTTCTAAACAAGTTATGAACTACTTGGAAGAACAGGATGGGAAGTCAAATTCTGCAACTTTCACTCCAAGCATGATAGCCGCGTCTACTATGCTATGCTATGTAAAAAACTGAATGGCTCGGAAAAACAACTTTTTTTTTTTTTGGCTTGAGTAGTCGTGGGTCTAGGTGAAACACACTTTACAAGGCATTTTGTAAATTTAGGAGGTGATTAATTTCAGTTAGGTTTTCAGTCTATGGAAGAAAATGAAGAATCCTGATGTCTTATATGTATGCCGTTGGTCACCTAAGAAGTTAGGCACTCACGTATCAATGGAACCCTTTCGATATGGCAACTCATTCCTCGACCATATCCAGCATTTCATTGGATAATGATTTTGAAATGGTTGGAAATTGTTACCAGGCGACGCACTTTATTTTTACTTGTTCGATTCATGAATGGACAAATTAGGCAGAGATTTTAGTGTAGTTTAGTTTCCTAATTGTTCATTTGGCCTCGTTTTACTTGTTCTAGTAAAAGTAACACTAATTTTGAAAATATATTAAACGAATTATGTTATTTTAAAGATAATTGGTTGTTGAGATTTGAATCCCCTGTTTGGGGTTAGAAGGATGGAATACGTATATTTGAAGTGATCTAAAGACCTGCTAGCAACAGTTTAATGAGAGGCATTGTTTTGGAACTCAGACCGGACCGGCTGGTTCGATCGGTGACTGATTGATTATTCGGTCGGAATGACCCGCAAAAATTGGTCCCTAATTGAATCAGTGAGAACCGGTAAAAACGGATCAATTGACCGGTCGAACCGGTTTGGTTCGATCGGTTTGATCGCTGGTTTAATAAATTTTTTATTTCTTTTTTTAAATATTTTTTATATTATTTGATATATTTTTTTTATTTTTTAAATATTACTAATATTATATATAATTAAATATAATTATTGTATAATTATAATGTCATATTGATTCGATCGGTGGTTAAATCAATCGAATCAGTCAAACCGATAATCAATAAAGTAAGGTGTTCGGTTCAATGATTTTAAAACCTTGATATAAGGAATAGGATCCATGCGAGTCTCACTCTCGAAGTCAAAGCAAAGGGATGTCACATCAGGCTATTCAGCCTTAGACCATGCGAAATTCTCGGCTTTAGAATGTCACTTGCTTGGAGACCACAATCACACAGCTCCTTATTAATAGTAAATCTATCATGACAACAATCTTTATATCACAACGAAAGAACCATAACAAAACACCCCCTGCCTCTGGCTACGTACATCAACTATGATCAGAGACTAATTAGCTAATATCACCTTCTCCAACTACAAAGAACACCGTCAACAATGGCAATGTCAAAAGGGTTTATCAGAATTTGTCTCATTGCACTTTTGGTTTGCCCGCTCTTCATAAGGGTAACGTCTGCTGCTTGTGGTGATGTAGGTGACCCAAATAACCCCCAGAGTTGCAACGCCCAAGATGACGACGACGACGATTTTGATGATACATACAAGGTTGTCAACAGAGTTTCCATTCCAGCGCCAAATTCATCACCTGCGCTAGACTCAGAATCAATTACAGTTGCAGACCCAGACCCAGATGTTGACAGTATAGAAACAGAGATGTATGTAATGGGACACTAGTGATGAGCTGCTCATGGCTACAGCTATCGTTTTTAACCTCCTCCTCTTTTGTCGCCTCTGTTCTGTCAGCTTTCGTTGATTTGTTCTCTTGTTTCTAGCCTTACCCTTCCCTTTTGCTGTTGCTTTAGAATTTGATTGAGGTAGGTAGAAGAAAGGAATAGACTTGACTAGCGTGGTATCTGCTCCCCTCACCCTTCTGTTGCGAGTTTCTTTGAGTTATGCCTTAATAATTGAATTGCTGTCCATTGAGCTCAGATAGGTAGGACCCGTTTCGCATTTTCAGTGTTCTTCTCTCATTCCATATCGTTCGTTTCTCTCTCTCTCTTCTGAAGTGGCCTTTCCTGAGCTAAACAATAAGAAACAAAGAATAAGTGTACTGTAAAGCATTTCTAAAACAGCAACTTCCGGTGAGAGCTCTACCTAAACGCAAGGTTTGAGATTATAAAGTATTTCTAAAATTTGAATCTTTTTTTATGTTTTCTTGTCTCCAAAATTTTTGAAAAATATACAAAAAAAAAAGTTTTAAATTTTGTTTATATCTTTTCTGGATGAAAAGAAACTTTATTAAATAACTTTACAAGAGTAATTAAAAAAACAAGCGATGTTGGTAATCTAACACCTTTACCAACGCAAAGTGACAAACTGTCAAAACCAACGAAATATCAGAGATAGAAGAGAGAAGGGAGTTTCTCTTATTTCTCTCATGAAAACAGTACAGTGAGGTCTGCCCAATATAAAAGCAAGCTTCTAGCAAATTCTAATAACAAATTTAGCTAAACGACAAAATAGCAAATAACAGAAAAATAAGCATTTCAATATTCTCTACACTCCCCCTCAAGTTGGATGGTGATATATGTCAATCATACCCAACTTGGATAGTATATAATCATGTTGTTGACTGCCAAGTCCCTTTGTAAGAATATCTGCCAACTGATCTTTTGTTGAGATATGTCTAGTTTCCACAAAACTATTTTGAATACTTTCTCTCACAAAGTGACAATCAATCTCAATATATTTAGTCCTCTCATGATAGACTGGATTTGCCGCAATTTGTATTGCTGCTTGATTGTCACAATGAAGAATAGCTGGTTTACTTCCTTTGATTCTTAGTTCTGTAATCAATCCAAATAACCATTTTAACTCAGCTACAGTGGATGCCATGCTTCTGTATTCAGCTTCTGCTGAAGACCTTGAAATTGTACTATGTTTCTTAGATTTCCAAGAGATTAAAGAGTTGCCAAACTTAACACAAAACCCTGTCACAGATTTTCTTGACATAAGGCAAGATGCTCAATCAAAGTCACAATAAGCAACTAACCTTGGATTTCCTGATGAACGGAGAAGAATTCCCTGTCCTAAATTTTTTTAACATATCTAACAACTCTCAATGCTGCATCATAATGAGACTTTTTTGGTTTCTGCATAAATTGACTTAAGTGTTGCACACTATAAGTTATATCTGGTCTAGTATGTGTCAGATATAGAAGTTTACCAATCAATCTTTGATAAACAGTAGCATCTGTCAAGATTTCATCATCAAGTTTCAATTGTAAAGAGTCATCAAAATCTGCAGTAGTTAACTTTAGATTTTGTTTCAATGGATTAAGTGCTGGCTTTGCTCCACTTAATCCAAGATCCTGAATCAATTCAAGTGCATACTTCCTCTGACTTAATACTATACCTTCATTTGATCGCGAGATTTCAATCCCAAGAAAGTATCTTAGATTTCCAAGATCCTTCATCTTGAAATTCTGATGCAATATGCCCTTTAAGTCATCAATCAAACCACTGCCATTCCCAGTTATTAACAAATCATCAACATAAATCAGCATGATGACTTGTTTAGAACCTTCACTCTTTGTGAACATAGAGTAATCATACTTACTTTGAGCATAACCATTATGAACAAGGGCCTCTGTCAACTTCAAATTCCATTGTCGTGATGCTTGCTTCAAGCCATATAAGGATTTGAGCAACCTACATACTCTATTCTCCCGCTGGTTGTCAAATCCTTGAGGTAAATCCATAAAAACTTCTTCTTGTAAATCACCCTACAGAAAAGCATTATAGACATCCATTTGGAATAAGGGCTAGTGAAGCATAGCAGCAAGAGCTATAACAGTTCTAACAGTAATGTGCTTGGCCACTGGAGAAAAAGTATCATGAAAGTCGATGCCCTTACGTTGATTATACCCTTTGGCAACCAATCTAGCTTTAAAGCGTTCCACTTCTCCATTGGAATGATATTTCACCTTGTAAACTCATTTGCACCCGATAGGGGATTTGCCAGAAGGCAAAGGAACCACCTCCCATGTGCCATTGCTTTCCAAAGCTTGGATTTCCTGCTGCATAGCTTCTATCCAACACTTGTGTTTAATTGCCTCAGAATAGGTTGTAGGTTCAATGATATGAGAGATAGAAGCTGCAAAGTATTGTGAATGAGGTGGTAAATGAGCATAAGAAACATTCAAAGGATACTGACCTTTAGTGATTGCAAGTGAAGAAGATGAAGAGGATTGATTGGTGCATACATAATCTCTGAGCCAGGTGGGTGGAGCAGTTGATCTAGTGGATCGTCATAAAGGTTGAGGTGATAAAGGAGGAAAATTGGTGTCAACAAGGATGAACGGTAAAAGGTCTGGTGAAGAGCGCGATGTAACAGGGGTGTTGGGGTGGGGATGAAGGTTTAAAAAATCAAGATCCTCGAACTGACCAAAATCAGTGACATTAACAGGGAACATTGGTTGAGCTTGTACGGGAAGCTTGAAGGGAAAAATATGTTCATGAAAGACAACATCTCTGTTGACAAAAAAAGTCTTGGAGATTAAATTGAATAGAAGATAACCCTTTTGAACAGGTGAATAACCAAGGAAAACTGAAGGGATGGCCTTTGGTGAAAATTTGTCATGATAATGTGGGATGGTAGCATAGTATAGGCAACCAAAAATTCTGAGGTGATTTAGTTGTGGTGGTTTTTTATGGAGTACTTCATAAGGAGATTTCCAAGATAAAACCGAAGAAGGTAATCTATTGATGATGTAACAGGTTGCTAAAACACTCTTCCCCCAAAATTTAGATGGTAAATTGGCATGAAATTTTAATGCTCTAGCAGTTTCAAGTAAATGTCTATGTTTGCGCTCCGCAACCCCATTTTGTTGGGGAGTACCTATACAAGAAATTTGGTGAATGATACCGAGGTAAGTGAAAAGAGAATGACACTCAGAGTTGAAGAATTCACTACCATTGTCACTTCTCACAATTTTAATAGTGGCAGTAAACTGAGTTCGAACTAAGGTAAAGAAGGATTGCAATGTGGTGAAAGTATCATGTTTGGTTTTGAGTAAGTAGATCCATGTCATTCTGGTAAAGTCATCCACAATAGTGAGAAAAAAACGATGACCACTATGAGTGGACACTCTATAAGGTCCCCATAAATCAATGTGAATCAAGGCAAAAGCAGAAGGAGCTTTGGTGTGACTGTCAGGAAAAGGCAATCGGGTTTGCTTAACTAGTGGACATATAGAACAAGAAGACAAATCATGTTCCGAATGAAAAATAGACTTCAATTCATTAATCTTTTTCATTTTTGATACAGAAGTGTGCCCAAGTCTGGCATGCCATACATTAGGATCATGATGTAAAGTCATAAAAGAAGAAATAGATTGTATGGGTGAAGGTACGGAAGTCTTGACGGAGGGTAAACTGGTGTCGGATGGTAGTTGTGATGGTGTGAGGAAGTACAAGCCGTCATGTTCTTTACCAATCCCCATCATCCTTCCATTGCAAAGGTCCTGAAAAATACAAAATGTAGGGTAAAAAGATACTGAGCAGTGTAGATCCTTGGTGAGTTTTGAAATAGAAATCAAATTATAGTGAAAATCTGGTACGTATAAAACATTGGTGAGTGTTTGGCTTGGTGACAGGCTATGAGTTCCTATATAGGTGACAGAGGTTGATTTTCCATTAGGCAACTGAACACAAGAATTGTTAGAAGCAGTAGCAACAGCAGAGTCCAAACAATTGAAATCGAATGTCATATAATTGGTGGCTCCTGTGTCAAGGATCCACCTTAGCTTAGTGGAAGTGCGAACAGAAACCATACCTGCCATGTTTACTGAAGCAGAAGGTGAAGGTTCCTTGTGCAACAGTTGAAGAAGTTGATGATACTGTTCAGAAGTAAGAACAGGGGCAGAAGCAGCCTTGATAGTGGCAATCTCGCTATCTGGTAACTTATCAGAGGAAACAACATTGTTAGCAGTAGGTTTCTTTTTGGTAAATTTAAAATCAGGTGGAAATCCAATCAATTTGTAACAGTTAGCACGTTTGTGTCCCTTGACATTTCAATAATCGCAGATACCATTGAATCTAGGTTTCGGAGTGCTCTGAGAAGATGAATAAAGAGCAGTGGGCTCTAAAGCAGATAGCATCGTTGAAGACAGAGTACGTTGAGATTCATCTTGAAGTAACATCGAATACGCCTGATTGACAGAGGGAACAGGGGACATGAGTAAAATCTGACTGCGAACATTGGAGTAGGAATCATTAAGTCCCATTAAAAGCTGAAACATACGTTGTTGAAGAAGATGATCGGAGCTCTTCCGAGAAGTATCACAGTCACAGGTGGAGAAGGGAACTAACGCATCATACTCATCCCAAAGAAGACGAAGCTTGGTGAAATAAACAGAGATGGAAGTGGCACCTTGAATGTGGGAAGAAATAGTTTGATGAAGGTAATATATGCGAGAGCCATCGATTTTGTCAAAGCGCTCCTTAAGATCTTGCTAAACAAGTGAAGCACTGGAAGCAAATACGATGCCGACAGAGAGATCTTTGCAGACGGTGTTTAAAATCCAAGATAGAACGATCGCATTGCAACGATCCCAGTGAGAATGAAGGTCAGGAGGAAGGTCGGATTTCTTGCACGAACCATCAACAAAACCCAGTTTATTTTTGGCCAAAAGAGCAATGCACATAGATCGACTCCAAATGCTATAATTTTTGATGCCTAGAAGTTGATGAGAGATGAGAAGAGCACCTGGCGTATCTGAGGGATGCAAGAACAGGGGATGATGAAAATCAATCACCCCATGTGTTTGAGGAAAGGCCATAACGAAAGCAGAAAGAAAAAATCAGAGAAGAGAATGCGAAACGATGTTGACTGAAAAAAGGAATGGGTCGTCATCCATGGGCTCTGATACCATGTCAAAACCAACGAAATATCAGAGATGGAAGAGAGAAGGGAGTTTCTCTTATTTCTCTCATGAAAACAGTACAGTAGGGTCTGCCCAATATAAAAGCAAGCTTCTAGCAAATTCTAATAACAAATTTAGCTAAACGACAAAATAGCAAATAACAGAAAAACAAGCATTTCAATATTCTCTACACAAACTATCCAATAAGACGTATAACACAATCTCTATCGACGAATTCCGTCGTACCATAACTCAAAATAATTAAACCTAAAATTATAGTAACGATGAGTCTAGATCAATCTTGTATTTTCTGTCTTTTTTTTATCATTTTGTACTATTTATCTCTCTCTCTCTCTCTTCTAAACTAACCATTAATGAGCTCAACAATAAGAAACAAATAACAGTCTTTTTCTATCATTTTGTACTATTCATCTCTCTCTCTCTCTCTTCTAAACTAACCATTAATGAGCTCAACAATAAGAAACAAAGAACAAGTATACAGTAAAGCATTTCTAAAGCAGCAACTCCCATTGAGAGCCCACTTAAATGTGAGGTTCTATTTCTATTTTTTATGTTTTCTTGTTCCCAAAATTTTTGAAAACCATACAAATATAGTTTTTATTTTTTTTTATCTTTTTTAAATCAAAAGAAACTTTATTAAATAACTCTACCAGAGTAATTAAAAAATAAGGGATATGAATATGTAGGTAATACTAGGACCTTAGCTAACGCAAAGTGACAAACTATCGAACAAAATGTATAACATAATCTATAATAGGCCATTTTTACACTTAGGAATTAAACTGCTAAATGAAGTCATATCATGTTATAATTTATGAAGTATATTTCATTTGCATGCATCATATTCGCATACATACATGAATCATACATTAGTGACATATGCTTTCTTTTTCTTTCTTCCTCATGCCACTGACCATACCTATAACCCTTACATGTTGAGTTTTTTTCCCCAAATTTCCACACTTTTCTACTCCAAAATTTCTATAGCCTTTATTTTGGGATTGAATCTTGTTCTTGGAGTATCCTTGCTTTTTAGAAGATTAAATTAACTTGAAGATTGAGATAGAATTAGGGCTAATCAAGTAAGTATTTTTTGATCTCTATGGCATGTTAAAATAGAAATATTTATGATGATTAAATTGAGATGAGTGATATGTAGGGTTGATGTTGAAGTTGTGTTGTAATTTGATAGATGAATGTATGGTTTCTGTTTTATTTTTTATGCTTGAAAATAATGGATTATATGGATGGTTTAGGTTGAGATTTAAAGTGTCAATGATGATGTAACTATGAAGAAAAATGGTTGTATTGGGGATGTTCCTGAAATTGGCAAGTTAGGGTTATAAATTTATATGTATGAAGATGAATAATAGTTTTATTTTGATTGTGATGCATTAAAGGCTATGATTTATGAGTTGTCAATTGAATGATTTTGAGTTGGAATTTGGAGATGAAATTGATGAGGAAATAAAGTATAATTTAGGTATAATTGAAGTATGATCAATGGATTAGTATGATGTGTTAGAATTTGAAAAAAGATTGAAGGAAAACATTAGTGAATCGTCTGATCACCCATCCCACAATCGTGGAAGTAGCATGAGCTCCTTCCCACGATTGTGCGAAATCCCCTGGAGAAGAAAAGTTTACGTTTTGTCTTTCCATAATCGTAGAAAGGTACCCACGATCGTGGGAAATGTCCTGGAGAAGAAAAGTTTACGTTTTTTCTTTCCATAATCGTGGAAAGCTACCCACGATCATGAGAAATGCTTGCGAAGTGAAAAACTCTATTTTGTGTGATTATTGAACTGAAAAAGGATAAGTTACTTTACTTTGGTATAGTTGGATTTGATTAAGGTTTGAAATGAACCTAGAAGGTTGTTTGATTGATTGATTAAGGGTTCGATAAGTTTAGGTTGATAATTGATATTATAATTAAGGAATGGATTGTTTAATATCATTGTATATGAATTTGAAAAGTATGAGTTGTTAAATAAATGATGGTGTTTTTGTGAATACAAGTGTGAATCAAAGGATATGAACAATGTAAATTAGGTATGATTGAAGGAGAATTAGGAAGTTGTGTGAGTATGGAATGTTAAGAAGTGATGAATAAATGTATGATTGAATGAATTTAGAGTAATCGAGATTTCTTAAAGTATAACCTAAGTGCAAACAAGTTATATACAAACTATAATGAATGAATGAGTAAGATTTGTGAATAAGGATACATACCCGAGGAAAGTCAATTAAGCATGTATTGAACATAACACATATACATGTGTATGATTGGGTATTCATTTGATTAAACAAGTTAGTAATGTATACATATGTGTGTATTGTATGATATAGAAACACAAATTGACCGACTGCATCTAGACATTGTTGGATCGTTAAGACAATAGCTATTCTAAAGCATATTGTGAGTCAACTTAGATATTCTCTCACCATAATCTAGTTGCTTTGTTTAAAATCCAGATATTAAATTACTACTCATGTGATTGTGATAAATCTGGACCATCAATTGTCTGAGGAGATTGATATTCAGGAATGTATTGGAAGTGTTTTATAAAGGTATGTGAATATGAAAATATATGTTCTCAACTGAATGTTGAATGCCAAACTTAGATCTAAAGAATGTGATCTATGACTTGAGTATATCAAATATGAAATACTAAATGCATCATAAATGAATTGTTGCATCTTATTATATTGAAATGCATGAACAGATAAAGGAGTTGTGACTAGAGTGACCCAAGTGAAAAAGAGCTTAAAGCTAAAAAATGTATACAAAGAGCCGTAGGCTTAGTTATCAATGAGCCCAATATCTATAATGGGTACGGAAAAAAAACATAAATAACCCTTATATCCACAGCAGATATGGGGCAGTTAAATAGGCACTTGGTTATATCAAAGTCAAAATGAAGTGGAGTCACATGTGCATCCTTATTTATTAAATGATTGAATGGATATACCATATTGACTAATTGAATTAACATGCCCATTGAACTGAGATGAAATATTGAATGGCTGAAATCAATGAAGTATATAATTTGATGTGAATTATTCATTTATATGACATATTTGGTAAATTGGACTATATATGTGTTATTGAGTGCTAATATAAGTGAGTACATCGATGATAGTTCACTAACTGAGTTTGCAAACTCATCAAAATTGCAATATTGTTTTTCAGGTTCAAAGGAGTTTTAACTCCTAAGCAGATTAAGTAGAATTCTAGTACTTGTGTTTTGAAGCAAGAATGGCTAAAAGGTTAGCCATCTGACACTAAAGAGTCTAGATAGGATATTTTGGTTTAACATTCCACTTTATGTAAAACATCTTGTAAAAAGTGGAAAACTTTTAGATGTTGTTGGTAATGTATATAAGTAGATTATGTATTGTAACGCTACAATGTATGTTCATGTTTATGAATAAAATGGGAAGTTATGATCTTCTTAAATAAGTATGTATGATGCCTTAATAAGTGAATATGATTGCTTTAATATGCCATTCCCATAGGGTATATTCTCAGTAATCTATGGATGTTCGGAGATATGAACTATGGTAGTATTGTGTTACAAATTTTTTATATCAGAACATGGTTTGGCATCCTTAAGGATATATAAGAGCATTTAGATATGTAGTGAGAGATTCGTATGGTAATGGTAATTATTGTCTCTTATAGGTCATTCACCATAAGAGACTGTGTCACAGAGTCAGTTGACATCGAGTCAGTAGGAGCTAATAGAGAGTCTCCTATGCCCCAGTCTGAACAATTGCTTTAGAGGGTTCCCGAGAGGAGAGAAAGGAGGTACGATAAATTTAGAAGCAAGGGGTTGTAGACTTCTACAGAAGTACTGACCCTATCGAGACAGAAGGATCGTTGGAAATGACAGTGAGGATATTTGACCAGATGGACTGCAAGTATGACCAGAGGTTCAACTATACACTCTCACTACTTCAGGGTCTGGCCTACTAATGGTGAAAGACTATTCCTGGTAGCCCGTTCTAACCCTACAGACTAACATCAAAAGATTTTTTGAGGATCGTCAAGGAGAATTAAATGCCAAAGATTTACTTAGATAGAAAGATGAATGAGTTCTTAGATCTAAAGTAGGGAAGTCTCACTGTAGTTGAGTACGAAGTGCAGTTTAATAAGTTATTGGGGTATGCTATAGCTATGGTCCTGACTGAAGAAGACAAGTATATGCAATTTAAAGATGGGTTGAACATGGAGATTAGGACGAGGCTAACAATCAGTAATTTAAGAAGCTTTACTAAGCTAAGAGCTGCTTCAATCATAATCAAACATTTATCAAAAGATGAGAAAGGAGAATGCAGGCAGGAGTTCAAAATGATGAGGCCTAGTAAAAGGTTTAGTAAACATCAAAGTAGACCATCACGATCACAACAGAGATTGATACATTTAGGGATTAGGCTGAGAGGTGGTTTTGGTTATTTTGGTGGTAGAGGATTAGCTTCGGGAGCACAGTCATATGAAAAACAAACATAATAAAACCCCAGTTGTGAACATTATGGGAAAAGTCATGGTGGGATATGCTAGAAGATATCGGGAGCTTGTCTGCGTTATAGCCCTTTCGGGCATCAAATTAGAGATGTAGTTGTAACATTAAATGAGCATTAAAAAGAATAAAGCAAGACTTTTGTCTTCATTAGAACATAAACTTGAGAGATCAAACAAAAGGGAAAAAAGAAGAGAGAAGAAGGAGCATTCATAAAAGGAGGGAGAAGAAGAGTTCACCTACCATTTTTCATGGTTTTGGAGGATAACTTGGAGAGAACTTGATCAAATGGAGATACTCATCAAATATTAAGAGATTGGAAGATAAAATGGTAAGTTTTCCTAACCTAAATTTCTAGTTTTGGGGATTTTAAGTGGGATAGATTTACGTAAGATAAATGATTATTTTTAAATTTCCATAGAGTAGATAAGAAGTTTGGAAGCATTTAAGGGATGAATATGACAAGAGAGAAAATTGTGTTTAGTGAATGTTTGTATTTTGTTCTCGGATCACTTGGACCAGACATTTTGTTTTGACTATAACTTGGCCTAAAGACCTCCAAATTGAGTGATTCCAATTGGATATGAAACCTAAGACGGTACTAAAATTTTTTAGAAGAGACCTAATCCTAGTTGTAACATCCCATTTCCTATATTAAGGCTAAAATAGTAAATGTGAGAGATTACTGAGAAATTAGGAAAACACATTTCATGCTCATGCATTGCACAAGATGGAAATACACATGAATATCGAATCTTTGCACATAAAAATAATTTTACATGTATTCATTGATAATTTTTGGGTATAATTGTTTATAAATGTGAGTATATTGAGAAAATGTGATTTTTATATGTTGAAAATTTATTGGGGAGTGTATAATTTGATTTAGAATTTTTGGAGAAATTTCTAGAAAGTGTTGAGTATTTTAGCTAGGAAAATTGCCAAGTGGCAAAATAATTGTTAAATGGTAGTAGAAATTACTGTCCAATGGCAATGGAAATCTTGACAAATGAATTTAGGATTTATTGCCAAGTGCCATTGAAAATTGGGGGACAATTGAAATAGAAATCGAAATTGATTGGACTAGTTAAATGAAGAAACCTATTCTTAATGCTTTAGAAATTGGAGCAAGTGACACATGTCATAAGTCTTTAATTTCATTGAAAAGCCCCCTTTTTATTTGCTCTCTCTCACAATGCTTCTCTTAAAAGCCATTGGAGTTTTGTTTTTGGTTTTCTTCTTCTCTCCTTCGTAGCTTCTTTCTTCTTCTTCTTCTTGAATTGTTTCTCTTCAAATCTTCACCCACATTGGCATCTCATCTTCCATTTTCTACTCCTTCACTGTGCCCTCTTTTTCATTCCCACCAAAAAGCCTAACTTTCCAACCTTAAAGATGGTGATGATCGTAGGTTGTATTGAAGTTAGGTATTTTTGATTTTCTTGAAGAGTTTGAAGATTTGGTAGCTAAATCAAGTAAGTTGTGTTTAATATTTCTTTTGGGCAATATTAAATGGAGCACTTATGATGATATTTAGAGGTTAATGCATAGAAGGGGTGCTTTGGGTATGTATGTGTTGTGGATGATGAAGAGTCTGTGAAATTTTTTTCTTATACATATATGCTTGATGAGTAATGAGCTATAGAGATGTTTTGTTTCATATAAATGTTAAATAATGGGTTATGAGTTGTTTTATGGATGATTGATGTTGTATATAAGGAGTAAGAAAACTATGAGTTATGTTACATATGTTTGTAATATGGATTGGTTGTGAAAATGGTGTCTCAACGAGAATTGGGAGTTGATGAATAGGTACATGAACATATCTTGTTTTTGGGTTAATGATCCAATTTATGTTATGATTTATTGGTGAATGATATTGAGATAAAATGGAGATGAAAATGGGGAGTAAATGAAGTAGAAAATGGTGACCTTTGTATAAGTTAGGATAGGTATAAAAATCTGGAAAATTTGAAGATGGTTGACTGGAAAATGTTCATTGAGTATGCCTTAGTCTTTTAGCTACAACTTTCTCTCTAGTTATCCAAATGAGATGAGTTTTGATTGGTATTAAACTAGAGATGTATAGCTACATTTATTATGAAGAAGTTGAATTCAAATTCGGTTTAGAAGAGTTTCAAAATCTGATATGAAGTTGCAAAACTGGGTTTACATCTGTGAAAGTTCGCCGCAACAAACTCCTTGCTTTGCTGCAGCAAACTTGAAGGATTTAGTGAGGATTTATTTCAAGTAAAGTTCGCCATGGCCAACTCTAGGTTTCGTCGTTACGAACATGTGAAAATTTCCCTAGAATTCCTCTCTGGAGGAGCTTGCTGCGGCGAAATTTTCTCTACACTGAACATGGTTCAATATTTTAGGCATATCGTTTTCTATAGTTATCTAAATAGAATAATTCTTAATTTGTAGTAAACTAGAGACATAGGGTTAAAAAGTATCTGAAGAAATAAAATTCTGAATCAGACTATAGGAGTTTCAATTTCTTGGTGGAATTTGAGTATAGGGTACTGTCTTAGGATAAAAGCAGTCCGAAAATATTTGGAGTATAACTTTCACAATGTTGAATGAAATTGAATTGTTTTGATGTCAATAGAAACCTAAGACATAGGGGAGAAATTTTATAGAAGGAAGTATTCTTGAATTTCCCCATTTTACATTGTCTAAATGATCAAGAATAGTAGACCCAAAAGTCAATTTTGGGAAAAATCTAGAATTTTGATCCATGAGTTATGAATTGTGATTTTAATGGTTTTATTGGGATATAGACCATAATTATAATGTTTACATGATGAGAATAATGGATAGATACCTGGGGTTTTCATTGAGAATGCATTGTACATATTCCATATACACACATGTGTATAAATGAATGCTTATAATTGTGCAAAGTTATTAATGTGTGTGCAACGTGTGTATTGCATAATTTTGATGTGCAGGATAAACGTTTGCATTCAAATGTTTCTAAATCATTGAAGCTAGTGCTAATCTAGAGCGTACTGTGAGTAGACCTAGATGGTCTTATTTCATTGTTTATTTTGTTTGCAATTTTGTATTGATTGACTACTGAATGCTCATATGAATGTGAATGATCGTGTTGATTTTCAGACAGAAGGTCCGATGATTGTGATGTTAATTGAGATATTGAAGTGCTACTTGTATGTAAATGAGATGAAATAAGTGTGCATAATATGATTGTTAAATGCCAGACCACGGTCCGATGATAAATGTGTTTTGAATGTTTATTTGTGTATGAATGAAAGTGTGATTCTTAACTTTAATATTGAATGCCAGACTAAGGTCCGATGATATGTGAATGTAAGTGAATGGGAATATGCAAATGTAATTGATGTATTCCATTTCATGAATGCATGAAATATAATGAAAGTTGTGACTAGAGTAGCCCCCGATCAAAGCTTAAAGCTCAACGTGTGAAAAAGAGCCTCGAGCTTAAAAGTGATTCAGAGTCTCAGGCTCAACATTTAATGAGTCCTATATGGCACAGTTATCAATGAGCCCTATATGGGACAACTTAGGAACTCGGTCAAAACAAAGTAATAAATTAAAAGTGGATCTCATGCGCACTGCATATGCAAAATACGAATGATTAAATTGTATTGAATGTAAAATGTGAATAGATGTGAATGTGATTTATATATTATGTGACTGGGTGAGCCATCGATGATAGTCACTCATTCAGTTCGCAAAACTCACCCAAAATTTGCAAATATTTTTCAGGATCAGAAGAATACCCTGTTAGGTAAATGGGAGTATACCTACAACTTACAAGTAAGGGATAGAGGTCGGGATCAGTTTGCATCTGCATTCTTATTTCCTATTTTTATATTAAATTGTGTTTTCCGTAATGATTGTATCATGTGTATGTGAATAATTCTATTTTGTAACAACTTTCCAAATTGGAAGTGTTAGTAAATGATTTTGAAGTGTAAAGCTATCATGTTTATAAGTGTTTTACCTTTGTAATGGGCCCAAGTGGAAAGTGAAATTTCGATGATTTGTGTAATGGTTGTAATGTTGTAAATGAAAATGTTATGAAATAAAGTGGGCCCTATTTGAGATTGACTTCCGCATACTATGTTTGTGGTTAAAAAAATTATACTGAGTTTTGACTGATTGAGTGTTCTAGCATGCCACCTTCACGGGGCACAAACTCTAATATCACCCAAGATGTCGGGAACGTGTCTTACAGGAGTGGGTTGCTGCACTAGTTATGGCTTAATCATATTGTAATTTGAGATTGAAAATGGTGATCTGATGCTTCCCCTATGATGGAGCAACTTGTGATGTTTGGTGCATGTTTCTTAAATTAAAACTTCTAATGGTCTAATTTTTTATGATATGGAAACTAGAGACATACGGAAAAAAATGTATAGAAGACTTTAAAGCCTAATTTGAATATTTTCTAGATGAAAAGTAAGGAACAATTGGAGGTACAGCTTCATATGCCATAACCATGACTCATCATGCATGATCATGATATGGGGTATTAAATTGAGTGAGGTAGTGTTTTAAAGAAATTGATCAATTAGAATGGGTAAAAATATGATTTTAAGTGACTTTTTGAAGTTAAAATTGGAAACAGAGAACAATAGATTAGCTTTCGATAGTAAACAGAAATACGATTAGCGTACGTATTACGCAATTAAATCCTAATTTTGAATTCGGTTAAACAAAATTTATATTGTTAATGTCTTACTTTCAAATTTGGAAATAAACGCCTAAGAGAAATGTGCTTATGTAGGTAAAAGGAAGGCACATAACACATGAGTGTGCATTGACTAGGTTAGACAATTTCTTTCGTTGAACAGTACTGATAGAATTAGAAAGTGAATATGTAAAACTTTTCTGCC
>JANZLF010000009.1:4300120-4312419 GCA_026546835.1 Erythroxylum foetidum | reverse complement strand
GCTTGATTAGATGGCAAACATTACTTTCTGATTATATCTTTGATATTGAAATTGTTAAGTCTGACAAAAATGTTTTAGCAGATTTTCTTACAAGAGATGGAAGACCATCGACGTCAGATACTTGAAGAAATTAGACATATGGATACAGAGATCAAATCTATTAAAGATACAGTCTCAGACTTTCTTGATATTGCAAATCTCCCCGGACTGACAAGAGAAGTCTCGAGTTTGATAAAACGAGGTAGTAATCTTATCCAAATGAACATCGATAACTATGAAAATTCAAGTCTCAAAATAGTGGAATATATAGCCCAGTCTGTAACTTTCAAGCTAGATATTCTCACACATCCAAAAATCGATGCTCTCAAACAACTCTCTCTTGACACAATGAACATTGAGTTAAGACCTCATACAGATACACCTTCTAGTTCTTCAACAAAGTTACCAACCACTTCACAGGTATTAAAAGAAATATCTATGATTCCTCTAGAGGTAGCACAACAACAACAGATGATGAAAGATTTATTTCAGTTAACCAATAGCGAAAACCGATATATTGATTTCTCAGGAATATATCTTAGAATCAATTATCTTCAAGATGCAGATCCCAGGGAGGTAAGACATTGGTATGATTTTGGAGTCTTAAATTCAATATATTTATCATTGCCAACTTTTCCTGAGATAAGTTATTTACCACAATGGATAAAAGAAGGAGTACGAGATTGTTATCTCAACAATCGCACAATAACTCCTAAAGTTATTCTAGTCTTAAAGTTTCTATCCTTAGGACCAGATTTTGATAATGATGGTAGTTATCCAGCTTACCATCTAATACAGCTTGGCAAAGCGGATACATTTTCGATATCAATAAATCATGAAAAGGTTAAAGATTACTTTAAATGCGAAGAAAAAGATATCCATTATCGCAGAGCAATTGGAATTCAGATAATCCTTCAAGGATTAGAAGCCAGTTTTAAAAGAGGATTTCGAACATATGGAGGAAAAAAGATACATTCATCAGTAATGATATCTCCAACCAAAGTTACGTCAGTAGCAGCACATAACTGTCTCTTAACCAAAATGAAGTTACTGAAAATTGGAGTAATAAAGTCGAGTTATCCAGCTCAACAAAAACTGTGTCAATTTCGCAGACATCCCAAGAATACGTGTCCCGCATGTACTCAGAAGTTAACGGATCAAGAAGAGCCAGCAAAAAAGGAATAAATAGAAAGATCATATATGTAATTTAGAAGATAGGGTACGTGTTATATAAGTATGTGTCTATAAAAATTATTGTCAACAAGTAGGACCCTTGTACCAAAATATCTCTTTGTCCTTTAGTACTACTCAGCTCATGCAATAATTCTCCTCCTACTATAAAAGAGGATGTAAAGCAAGAGACTGAGCAATCGAAGCATCTAGCATCATATCTGTAAACTTCTCTATGTTATAAAAATAAAAACCCTCTTATATATATATATATATATGTATATATATAGGTATATATGTATATATATATGTGTGTGTGTATATATATATATGTATATATATGTATGCATGTATGTATGTATGTATGCATGCATGTATGTATGTATGTATGTATCAGATGTTGAACTATAAACATAACCTATTAAACATATTGTACTTATCACACATATATGCCTTAACTCTAATATCGATCCTATATTATAGTTATTATAAACCATATACATAAAGTACATAATGTCTCATCATAATAAGTACAATTCAAAAACAACTACAAACTGAACATTTCTCAAAATAAACATATCCTTCTTGGCCACTGAGGTTGTCTTTGTCCCAGTCTCAAACCTTCTTTTTAGAACCTACACGAAGGTAAAACCACTGTGCTAATTAAGCACATAGCTTAGTGGGGAATAACTAAACAAGATATAACATGGCGATTGTTTCTAACGGTCATCTAACATTCATATGTACTGAATCAGATTATATTATAAGCAATCTTCAATTGTGTAATTTAAACAATAACGCAAACATTACTTGCTTCATAATAGAATTTAATTCATCAAAACAAAATATCATTATTCCATAAAATAATATACAAATATCAAAATAGGACATATTTCTTTCATATCAAAATATAACGTATATCAGATTAGTGCGTAATTTATGTCAAATCAGAGCTTTAACTTGCATCAGAACAGAACTTGATTGTATCATAGAATAGCTTAATTTGTGTTAGAATTGAATAAATATCATAACGCAAAATAGGTTAGCCTGCTAATCCTTTTTACAAAAGTGGGTAACGGGACCAGAACAGGAGATACCTATGATTGGTATCACAGAAAGGGAGAGACTTATGTCTTAGTAATAGAAGACACTAAAATGTCAATATCAGGAGACATCAAAGTGTCAATATCATGAGACATCGAAGTGTCATAAGAGCAATAGTAGACCCTTTTAGGCATGTCTATTTACCCACAACTAGGACTTGGCAGTTTAAAAGACAAAACATGTCACATTTCATAATTTTCATACAAAAGATATATTCCAAAACATATGACTTTATTCCATTTTGTTCAACTTGAACATATTAATTCACATTCAGTCGATTCAATATGCCATATAAACATAAGCATTTGCATCAATAAAATGATGAAGCATTAAGCCACTACACATTGCATATAATCACTCGAGTTCCCAATTCATAAACAATCATACCTAATTCATAATACTCATGTTCTTTAAACCACATTTGCATTCGTAGATATGTTTCATTCCATTAACAATTCTTAAGTTTCAAAATTATATACTTTGATATCAAATAACACTTTTCTTAAGTTATTACCTCAATTGACAATCCAAACCTTATTCAACCTTTAATTAACTAATTCCACATCAAACTTGGTTCATTTTACACCTTAATCAAGTCCAATTACACCATTATAAAGTGCCTTAACCTTATATAGTCTAACAAATATACAAAACCAACCTTTTTCCCTTCCAAAACATTTTCCATGAGGGGAAGGTACCATATAAATCCCACAATTATGGGATGAATGAACTGAAGGTTCACTCACCTCTGACCTTCATTTGGTTTCCAAAACTTGCTTCCTTCACTTATATTCAATACACCTTCAACATAGACACTTAATTACACTTCAAGTCTACCTTATTCATGCTCCAATACCTCATCAAACTGATGTCCAAAACTAATTGAAAATTCATTCATTAGGCATCTAACAATCATTATCTTTCATACATCCAAACCAAATAGAATTTACCATAGAAGGATCAATTTTTTGACACTCATTGTTCATCATCATAACACATATTCCATGCCAATTCAATCATTATAGAACTTGTATTAATACATGCTACCAAGTTTAGAATTCCCTTGCTTGTTTAGCTTCAAGTTGCTATTTCAAAGAACCAACCAAACTAGCCCTTCATGCAATCAACACACTTCTACAAGGTAGATATAAGATGAGTTTAACACCAAGATGATAACAATTTAGAAGGTAGTATAAGGTAGCTTTCTTGATGCAGTATCATACAACGACTTTAAGTGACAATGGTGACCCAAAATCAAGAAAAAAAATTAGAAGTTAAGAGAGAGTATAAGAGATTTCGGTGGTGAGAGTAGTTAGAAGGTAGCAGAAGCACTAAATGAACTAGAGTGATTTAGATTTTGCTTTGCAAGTGTCCTAACTTTAAAAGGACAAATGTACTTCCATAGAGTGACCTACATGGCAAACATAGGAGTGATTCACTTGTCTTCTTATCATGCTGCCCAATGCCACAATTCAATTAGGTCACTTGTCACTTAACCAATATGCAAAATGTCAATGCACTAGTTATGCCAAATGTCACTAACTCATAAGCTTACTCATGCAATTTTCCATGTACCAACTTGTGTTTCCACTTGAACTTTTTCTAATCCAAATGTATATTTTAATACCTCACTTCTTTAATGGTAACAATAAATTCCAAATCACTAAGTATGATCCATTAAACCAAAATTCAAGATCAAACCAAAATTCAATACATATACAACTTACAATCATGTCCCAATTTTAACACCTATCATATGTACCTTCATAAATATATAATATTTCACTTAGGGTATAATTTAGGACCTTACATGTAGATCCAACTCCGTAACTATTGGTTGACCAGTTGTGTGTAGATGATATAGAATTAGCTCCGTAACTACTTTTATATATCAGTTAACCTAGTAGTGGTAAATGATGTAAAACCAGCTCCGTAACCAGTAGTTGACCAGTTATAGGTAAGCGATGTAGAACCAACTCCATAACTACTCATGTACAATGGTTATCTTAGTGTGAGTAATTGATGTAGAACTAGCTACATCACTAGTGATTAACTAGTCATGGGTAAGCAATACAGAACTAGCTACATGACTTTATACTTGAGGGTACCATATGGCAAAGAAGTTAGAGATATGCTAAGTCATGTAAGAAATTCATAACATTTTTAATGCCCCCACTATTTATTTGAAACGCGATTTGAGAAACTTGATTTTGGGAAGCATAAATGTTTTATATTAAATATTGAATTATGAAAATTGAGATGAATTTGTTTTAGGTAGGTTTAAACAGTTAAATATGATTTGAATAAAAATTCTAGCACTCATTAAGCTTCTTTATCTCACACTTACTTTTCTATTTTTAAATGAAACTTCTCAGGTGCAAGCTCAAGGGCTTCAGTAGCAAGGACTCCAACTTACAGCTAGCAAACTTTGTCACGTGCTGCTGTGTAGGGATATTTTTCCTTGTAAATAGTTTTGGGAACATTTGCATCTTTATGAATATGTTTTGGGCTATATTTTGTGTAAAGAATGCATGTATATGAATGTTTTAAAGTTAAATGCATAAATATGTCTAATTATTTTTAAGATTATTAAAGTGATTGTTGAGATTGCTTATGAATGGAATTAAAGTCCAAAATTTGAAGTGGGAATTTTAAGATGATTATAGAAGTGTTTTGCACTTTTATATGGCTTTTGAAAATTTTGGGAAGGTAAAAATATAGTTGCTGTGCTGTAAAATTTTTTAATAAAAATGATTAAAAAAACATCACTGCTAATATCTTTTTAATGTTAAGTTAAGGCTTTTTGGTAAAAAGGGTAATATGCTTAGCTAAACAGGAACTTTCTAGCTAGATCAAATATCGACTGGAGGGCCACCGTGGGATGCTGGGTAGGCCGCTACTCATTTTAGGATAGGGGCCTGTCATGAGCTGTTTCTGTCATAGTCATGATGAGGAAGTCACATTAGGCATGATCGTGGCCCTGAGTCTTCCTCTAAGCTTTCTCCAAACTTCTCTGATCCTCTTTATCTGATATAAAACACTAATAAATACATCAAAACACCTTAAATGCATAAAATTGAAACCTGATAACATGCTCTAAACCATATAACATTCAAAAACACAAACACATAATCACACTAACATAATTCTAACCTTAAACATGCATAAATCATCTAATTAACAACTAAAAACATAATAAATTACCCAATAAAACATAATGTAACCTATAACTATCAAAAAACATCTTAATTTTGCAACTAAGAAGTATGAATGCTTGTTCAACCTATATTAACACGAATATTTGAGGTGGAAAATTGCCTTGCATGTTTCCAAAATGATCTGATTTTGTTTCGGATATGGATTTACATCCACCACTTATAAAGTTATATATAAGTTAATTTCTCTTTTCCATTCTTAGTTTTTACCTAATAAGTTTAGCACTGATATGCATTTACATCCACTAGTTATAAAGTCATATTTAAGTTAGATTCTCACTTATACTCTTAGCTTTTTCCTAATAAGTTCATCATTGATAAGTTTCCTCTGTCATAATTTATAGTGTGAATAGACAAAATGAATTTTTATTTTTTTGTTAGGAGTAACACCAGCTAGAAAATTCTACAAATCAAAAAATACTTGTAGATACCACCCAAATGTATGGGAAGAAAATAGTTGACTAGTGAAACAATCAGAAAATTCATATGCACGAGCTGATAGTGCTCAAGAACATTAGGAAGAACCGAAGAAAAAAACTAACAGATAATCACATGTTAATATAGCTTAAATATTTACATTCTCCATGGACAAATTGATTTTGAGGAACTACTGATTCATTAGTTTTAACGGAGAGTCAAATTTGATTTTTTTTCCTTCTCGTTAGCAAGTTCAAACAAAAAATTCTACATATTAGAAGACACTTACAGAGACCGCCGAGATGTATGAAGGAAAAATAACTTCTTTGACTCAAGAAATCAATGAATAGCATGTGCAACTTCTTGATACACAAAAGTAGTTAAACATATTAAGAAAGCTCTTAAGCGATCAGCAAAACTCAGTCCAGGTAATTGTTATGCTTTTAATTAAAAAGAGTTATGATGCATTGATACTTATTTTACTCAATGGCAGGTTGTCATGGACTGTTATTTAAATGGGGACACAAACTTGTCATAAAGTTGATGATTATCTTTTCATCTTTAAAGGCATTTATCTCTTGGAATTAATTTTCCCCTGGTAATTTCTTTTCCCTTTTTCTGTTAGTCATTTTTGATACGTTTTAAATTAATACCTTTTTTCCTATATTCAGTAATCAAGTTAACATTCATTTACCTTACTATTTTGGCCAACAACATTTTTAATAAACTTAGACTCCCAAGCGGTAATAAAAAATTAACTTTCACTGATTAAAGGGAAAAGTAAAACATACCCCAATAGCAACGATGTAAGCAACGTAAAGCAAAGGCAATGACGAACAACAACAACACCTACAAAAAAGCAATTTCAAAAAGAGAGAAATGAAGGCAAAAAAAGATGACCGACCACGACTACAGGCAGGAGAAAAATGGGGAAAAATTAAACACAGGAACGAGAAAACGATTGCAAATTTACAATCTAAAACCTTATTCCCAAACATCGAAGCACCAAATAGATAAAGTAAATTTTGATATAATATTTTACCAGGAAAAAGTAAAACATACCCCAATAGCACAAAGCAAAGGTAAGTACGGACGACAACAACACCTAAAAAAAGAGACATAAACCAAGGCAAAGTCAGAAACCGTTCATATGGAAAAATTGGAAAACAACTACAAAAAAAGAGCAAGGAGGAAAAAGGGGGAAAATAACACAACCGACCACAACCCCAGGTAGGAGGAAAATGGAAAAAAATAAATAGAGAAATAGAAAAAAATTGCAAATTTACGAACCAAAATCTCATTTATAAACATCAAAGCACCAAGCAGATGAAATAAAATTTAATATAATATTTTACCAGAGAAGATACAAAGTGAAAAATTCAACACTAACAAAAAAAATTCTCACCTTATACTATTCCAGCAAGGAAAAAAGGGGAAGAGAAGATGATAGCAAAACCAAAAAATAAAACAAAACTCCTTCCATAGGCACGCCCATCTATACTCCAATATAGACGATCATCTTCCACCAATGGCTTATGAAAATAGGAATGCACAAGAGGAACTACCCATCAATATAGACATCCAGCAAGAAATCTAGCAAAGATCAGTAGAAGGATGAGGCCAATTATGACAAAACTAACCCAAAAAATTAAAGGTTGTTCCAAACGACCTTTTTAGTAAAAGAAGAAAAATCAAAATCATATTGAAGACAAATTCGTAATAATAATATAAAATATGACTTATTTTTATTTTTATTTTTATTTTACATTAGATTCCATCTTAATTTAAATTATTAGATTTATTATTATTTTATTACATATTTATAGACATTATTAATGCATTTTTATTTCAACAAAGTATTTTATTTTATACTATATTTTACTTACTCTTATGAATTTTACTTCTTATTTATTATATACCAATTTTGTCATGGTTTAATATTGTTTGAACCTTTAAACCTTAAATCTTTTCTTTGATTGGTTCGGTATTTGGTTCATTATATAAAACATTACTTAAAAGAGATCAACAACTTTGATTTACTTGACTAATATATGAAGATTGGCGTTAGCGCTAGATGATGGCAACAAACTATAATAGACAATAACGACATAGCAGAAGAAGGAGAGGTCCAAGAGGAAGAGCTAGATGACACAAATGCATAATAGGAGTGACAAGCAACAAACATTCACAACAGGAGGAGGAGAGAAGGACGATGAGCGACAACAATAATTAAGATTAGAAGAGAGAAGAGAGGTGACACAATAGTGAGGAGTAAAGGTGAGTGAGGAAGGATTGCCAAGGTGTGTTAGGGTAGGTAAGAGAAGTTTTGGCATTTAGGTTAAGATATCTTTCTAATTTAGTCCTTAAAGTTACACAATTTTTCAATTTTTTTTGTATATCTTCCTGTTCAAGTAAATCTTGGGCATGTAGTTCTCCTTAAAGACCCTCAAGAAGTCTTCCCACTTCAGGTTGCAAGGCTCGGTGGTACTACCTAGGACAATCATCCACCACTGGTAAGCTAGGCCTTACAGTAAGGACACTGCATAGTTGAACTTCTTGTCCGGCTCATAGTCCATCTGATTAAAAACTCTCTCCGTCCTTTCTAGCCATCCCTCGGCTTCTGTTGGGTCTGTACTTCCGTAGAAGTCCATAATCCACTGCTTTTGCAACTTATCATATCTCCTCTCCCATCTGTCGGGAACTCTACGAGGCATCTCCTCCAGTCGAGGTACCGAAGACTCTCTACTAGCTCCTATAAACCCTAGGTCAGTTGATTGCCCTACTTGATCATTTATAGTAGATGACCTAAAATAAACAATAACTTCAATCATCATCCGTATTGCTCAAGATATTTCATGCTTAAATTTTCTATATGCCCTTACGGATGCTAAATCATGCTTTGATACCAAAATGTAGCACCCTCACTACCATAAAGTATGCACCGAAACACCCTGAGGACATTCCAATATATAACCTGTGATAATGGTGTGCTAAAGCAGTCACTACAATCACTTAACGTGACATCAACATTTTTTTCTCTTATAAGACATCATAAGGAAAAACACCATATTTTAAAACCACATTCCTCCTTTTCATAAAAACCAAATATTTACATCGACAGTTTTCAATATCATCCAAATATGTACATCATCATATCCTAATACAAAATATGCTATATGAAAGAGGAAATTACACAAAAATTATCTAATCTTCCAATCTTAGCTGAACGACTTTTGAGCCATTTCTTCTTTTCCCCCAAAGTACAAGACTATACTTCTTGTTTTACAATTTTGGTGAGTTTTACGAACTCAATGAGGTAACTATCAATGATGGTTCACTCAATTCATGCAACATATTACACATATAACATATAATTCACATCTTTGTATTTTGCATAAATTATTACATAGCTCATTCTCTCTTAAGGGTAAGACAATTTTGCATTTCAAACAATCAAACATACTTATTAAAATGTATATGAAATGCTCATGTGACTCTTTTCCAATTATTACGTTGTTGTGACCGACTGCCTAAATTGTCCCGTATCTATTGTGAATACCAAGGTCATACTATCCCTTATCTGTTGGGCATACAAGGCTCATTTTACATAGTAGGCCTTTGAATCTTAATCACATGGAGCTTTAAGCTCGTTTTCTGTAGCTAATTAGGTCACAACTCTAATTATCTACTCATGCATTCATGTATGGAATGCATCTCTCATAATAAATCAATCATGTCAAGAAGCATTTATTTCGTCACATTCATATACAAGTAGCACTTCAATATCACATTCATGCATCAAGTCTCGGACCTTCATTGTCCGACATCAACATAATCAAAATACATTCATATCATATTTTAAAGTAAACAATTAATTACGTAAAACCGTCTAGGTTACTCACAAATTACTCATAAAGCCATTGCTTTAAAGTTCCAATAACATCTGGATGTTGTCATTCCAAATGCTCCTCTATAATATACAATATATACACATGTCACAATTTTGCGCAATTTCATAAATATTCCTTGATGCACATTTATGTATATGAAATATGCACAATGCATGTTCATGACAATCCTGAGTATTTTTTCATTATTCTTGTCACAAAATCAATCCAATATCAAAACTCACTTAATTATCATTTATACGTAGGGTTTATACCTTAAATAAACACTTTTAATCTAATTTCATAACCTAATGAATCAGTTCAAATTTTTCCAAAAACTAACTTTCGAGTCTACTAATTTTGATCATTTAAACAATGCAAATGAAGTAATTTGGCAATACTTTCTTCCAGAAAAATGTTCTCCTATCTCTTAAGTTTCTAATGACACAAAAATCATTCAATTAGGTTTAGTAATCTGATTTTTCCTTTTTTTCCTTTTTTTGCTAGTCTTTTTTGATAAACTAAGGAGCAAAAACATATCACAGAGCTTAAGTCTAGATTACAAGAAATGCATCAAGTACATGAGGCAACTATTAATGAACCGCAATCTCTTAAAAGTAACACAACAATTTGCATGTAGAAATGGTATTGCTAGAAAATGACATTCACACTACATATTAATACCTTTATTCCTATGTCCAATAATCAAGTTAACATTCATTTACCCTAATATTTTGGCCAGCAACATATTTGATAAATTTAGACTCGTAAATGGTAATAAAAAAATTAACTTCCACATTCACTGATTAAAAGGAAAACATACCCTAACAGCAACGATAAGTAAGCAACACAAAGTAAAAGCAATGACAGACAACAACAACACCTACAAAAAAACAATTTCAAAAAGAGAGCACAATGAAGGCAAAAATAAGACGATCGACCACAACTATAGGCAGGAGAAAAATGCGAAAAAATTAAACACAGGAACAGGAAAATGGTTGCAAATTTACAAACGAAAACCTCTTCCCGAAACATTTAAGCACCAAACAATTAAAGTAAAATTTGATATAATTTTTTAGTAGGGAAAAGTAAAACATACCGTAACATCACAAAGCAAAGGCAAGGATGGACAGCAACAACACCTACAAAAAAACAATTTGAAAAAGAGACATAAACTAAGGCAAAGTCAGAAACCATTTGCATGGAAAATTTTGGAAAAAAACTACACAAAAAAAGAGCAAGGAGGAAAAGGGGGGAAAATAAGACAACCGATAACAACTGCAGGTAGTAGAAAAATGGGGAAAATTAAACAAGAATAGGAAAAATTGCAAATTTACAAACTAAAACCTCACCCCAAAACATTGAAGCATCAAACAGATGAGATAAAATTTGATATAGTATTTTACCTGAGAAGATACGAATTGCAAAATTCGACACCAACTAAAAAAATTTCTCAATTTGTACTACTCTAGCAAGAAAAAAGAAAAGGGAATGGAAGATGATATCAAAACTAGAAAAGTAAGCCAAAACTCCTTCCATGGGCATACCTATCCATACTTTAGTATAAATGACCAACCTCCAACAATGGCGTACGGAAACAGGAAGTGGAACTGTCCATTGACACAAACATCCAACAATTTGGCAAAGCTCAACAGAAGGATGAGGCTAATGCTGACAAAACTAACCCAAAAAAATTAGAGATTGTTCCAAACAACCGTTTCGACAAATGAAGAAAAATCATAATCATATTGAGGATGAATTCGTAATTTCACCACCTAACTACACCAACAACTCCCAACCGCAACAAACTACCCAATACAGCAGGGCCAAATGTAATTGAATCTTTTTTTTAATCATAGACTGCCATATTCTATAACGAAAAAAATCTTTTTTTATTTTTTATTTTATTGATAGTTTTATCTTATTAATAGAAATGGATTTGATAGAAATTAATATAAGATGGATAGAAAAAATCAAGTGAGTAAATGACAAAAGTACGTCTCGAAATATAAAAATAGGGTATTTCCCTCAATTTCAATGAGTTTTTTATTTATCATATATATATATTTTTTATATTATTTATTATTTATTATTTGATTTATTATTATATACATATTTTTTTGATTATATTTTATTATTATATATTTTATTATTATTATTGTTTATATATTATTGTTGTTTATATTATTATAGTTTATATTATTGTTTATAATGTTGTAGTTTATATTATTATAATTATTATTGTTTATATATTGTTATTGTTTATATTATTATAGTTTATATTATTATTTATAATATTGTAGTTTATATTTTATATTAGTGGTATTTATTTATTTATTGAGTTTTCCTATTCTTAACTTTTCTTCTATGTTTCTTTTCAGTTATTACTAATAATAATAATAATAATAATAATAATTATTATTATTATTATTATTATTATTATTATTATTATTATTATTATTATTAT
>JANZLF010000009.1:4285978-4300020 GCA_026546835.1 Erythroxylum foetidum | reverse complement strand
CATTATTATTTATTATTATTATTGATATTATTTTTTAATTTTTAATTTATATATTTTTATTTTAAAAATAATAATTAAAATTTTATTTTTATTTGATTTTACTTTAATTTTTATTAGTATTTTCTTATTATTATTATTATTATTATTATTATTATTATTATTTATTTCCCCATTACTTGTATTTTCATTTATTTTATGTTTTTAATGAATTGTTTCTATCACCTGCATCATGCGTATATTGTCTCATTTGCATGTGGGTCCACCGGAAACAGCCTCTCTACTATGTAGGGGTAAGGCTACGTACTATCAGACCTCTCCAGACCCTACTTCATTGTGGGATTTCAGACTGGGTGATGATGATGATGATGATGATGATGATGATGAATAATTATGAATAAAAACGAATCAACGTCATGCGAATAACAGCCATCCACCCTGTCCAAATTGGTAGGACAACCACGCTGAAGTGGCACCATCCGATTCCCACTACATTCTCAAAGGGTCTGCCCCTTCTTCTTCAGTAAAGTCTTTTTTGCCATTAATGACGCAGTGTACCCTTAAATAGGGAAATAAAATCCCAATGGGGGTGGAAGAGAATAGTGGTCGATGCCTTTCTTTTAAGGTATATAGTTAATGGAGGAAAATATGCTTCCACACACCAAAAATGTTTTTTGAACGAGAAATGTCTTTTTATAAGAAACGTTTCTTAGCAATATGTTTTCGAAGAGCCAAAATGTTTTCTCAAAAGAAACGTTTCTTTGCTTTTGCAACTTTTCTTTAAACCTAAATGTTTCTTTCCTTTCGAGACATTTCAACAGTAATCGCCAAAACGTCTAAGTTGGCGCTTCGTAAACTTTTTGAAACGTTTCGTCTCTAGAAACATTTCTTGTTAACTGCTGTTATCCATAAACGTTTACATATATAACAAGAAGGTGACTGCAAAATTTACACATTATCTTAAAATTTATAAGAAGATGTGTTAAATGAATATCTGGAGAAGCACCAGTACATAAAAAGAAAGATATTTTGAGGGAGAAAGAGAAAGTTTCTTAAAATGTTTCTGCAATTATCAAAAAATGTTAACATACATAACAAGATGGTGATCACAAAACTTACATAGAATCATAAGACCTGAGAAGATATGCAAAGTGAATATTTGGAGAAGCACCAATAGACGAAGAGAGAGGGATAGAAAAGAAATCTTCTTCTTGGTAAAAGTTACAAAAGCGTTCTTTCAATAGCTCTTTTGCGCTCCTCGGTTGGTTTAATGGAAATTTAGGCTATGTTTGGTTAAGAGTTTATTAATGGAATAGAATGGAATGTAATATTATTCTATCGTTTGGGATGAGGTTTATAATGGAATAGAATGTAATGAGATGAAAAAGGAGAGTTTCATATTACTTGTCATTTTATCCTAAACAGCAAAAATGACAATCTTACGATTTGAGGGGTTTAGGATGAAATGTAAAATGATAAACAACTTTTCACTATATTACATTATAAATCATTGTTATTTCACTATATTACATTATAAACCCTTCCATCCTTCGCAAACAACAATTCTCTAATATTATATCTATTTACATTCCTTTCTATTAAAAACTTACATCTAACAGAATTATTCCTTAGGCTATGTTTGGTTGGGGGTTTATCAGTGGAATGGAATGAAACATAATATGATTCCATTGTTTTGGAGGAGAGTTTATAATGGAATAAAATGGAAAGAGATAGAAGAGGATGACTTCATATTACATCTCATTTTGTCCTAAACAATAAAAATGAGAAACCTCTTATTTGAGAAGTTTAAGATGGGATATAAAATAATAAACAACATTTCACTATATTACATTATAAATACTTCTTCCAAACAACATTTCACTATATTATATTATGAACACTTTCATCTCTCCTAAGCAACACTTTTCTAATATTACATCCCTTTACATACTATTTTATGATAAACCATTTCTTTTCATTCTATTCTATTAAAAACCTTATGTCCAACTAAACATAGCCTTAGAAAATGAAGCATATTCTAGACTCCATGAATGTTTTGAATCTCAACCATCTCTTTTTCACTTTCTCCGTTTATAGCTCATTTTCCTACTTCTCCATTACATGATTCTATAAAACCTTCCATTATTTTTTGAAATGGTAAGACATCAATATGATACGGTATAATAAAAGAAGGTTATTGTTTCTATCTCATCCTACTAGATAGGTTTTGAAATTTAGTAAATTCTTAGTCCAAGTTTTCAAGTTTTAGAAAATTTATATAAAATAAATTCGTGTGATTATTTTATATACAACATTTACATATACACGTATATGAAACATTAAATCTCCATTATCATCTTCATCATTTTATATTCATATACATATGAGTTCGACTTTCATAAGTACCATGCCTTATGCAATTGAGCTATAAATAAATGTATATAATTATGAAAGATTTTCCCTTCATTTCGGGTTCAATGAATTGACAAATGTGAAATAGAATTTTTTTTAATGTTTATGCGTGTGGATGATAAAGAAGCCTATATCAATAAAGCAACTTTTGAGCTTATAAATGATTGACATGCTGTTTGATGGGATACAAGGTTCAACTTAGTTTCTTTCATAATTATTTGATGAAATTAGAGAGTAACAATGTCATTATAATTGGCATAACATTTAGGATTTACTTAATACTTTGAAGACGAACAAGTTGAACAAGGCAATATTTAGTTAAACGTAAGGTTTTCAATATAATGAAATGAAATGAAATAGCTTATAGTGTAATAAAATGTAAATGAATGTAATATTAAAAAAAATTTGTTTGGAAGGGATCTTAAGATTCATAATGTAATATAGTGAAATGTTGTTTATCATTATACATTCCATTCTAAACTTTCCAAATCGGAAATAACTTATTTTTATTAGTTAGGATAGAATGAGATATAATGTAAAACTCTACTCTTCCATTATATTCTATTTCATTTTATTATAAATCATCTTCTTAAATATTGAAATAATATTTCATTTCATTTTATTTTATTAATAACCACCTAATCAAACATAGCCTAATTCTCCTTATACTAAGGTAAACCAATAAATGACAACGTCGGAGCACACAATGTTTAAAAAATTACAACAAGAATACAAACGAGTGGGCGGATCTACAATGAGGGCAAGTGGAGGCACTTACCTCCACTGCCTCCAACAAATTCTTTATAAAAAATTATTATTTTAAGTTTTGCTCTCATTAAATAAAAGAAAATTTGACTCATATTAAAATTTTGCCCCCATTAAAAATAAAATTTTATCCTTAATAAAATTTTGCCCTCACTTAAAAAAATTTATAAATCCGCCCCTGCAAACGACAGCGTTGCACTTAAGAGAGCTATTATCTTGATTTGCCAAAGTACGGTTGGTCAACTTAAATTAATTTCATCTATTGTACAAAACGGGAAGTAATATTAGAGAATTTGAATTTTTCCCTATTTTTTGACTATCTATTTTTTATAGGTCCTATTTATTGGATGAATAAATGCTCATAAAATATAGCAGAAACAGAATAATGAAAACATGGAATCTGAAACCAAACTATATGCCTAAAGAAAAAGGGATCTACGGTCTAAAGAAGAGGTTAGTGCACCCTATTTTTATTAGAGTATTTTAACTCTATTATATTTAATTTGATTAACACATTTATATAAATCCTACCTATAGGATCTCTGATCGATTAGAAAAGAAGCTTCTCGATTTCTCTGCGCCAAAGACGACAGCACGTACGTAATTAAAAGTGCACGCGGTTCACATTAGCATACCATTGTAGCTAACCAAAAAAAGGCGCAGCATTATCCTATGTAAACTGATTTAAAAGAAAAGACTCGGGAGAGAACATATTCGTCAATAGTTGTTGAGGTAAAGATGGAAATATGTTCTAGATTCTGAGTCTGGTTTCGATTTATTTGGACTTAGTATTGTTTTTCTGAATGAGGAAATGATCGGAAACCAAATTAACACTGTTTGATGGCTGTTTGGATGCTTGCAAACTGCTGTTTTGTTGGTCTTTACTTGTGGTTTCCTTCATTTCGACTTGAGTTTCCGTCTTAAATGTAATTATGTTTTTGATGTTTTTCTGCAGAATTTCGGCTGAAAGTTTCGAGTTTTTAAGGATAAGAAATTGCGGGCATCTGTGCGCTATTAAAGTGTAAAGATTCTTGTGCATCTCTAATTCTATTTCTTCTTAGTTTGATTGGTTTTTGAATTTGAAGATAAATTCTAATTCTGAGGAAAGAAGTTGGAAGAAAAGAACGAGATCCTTCTTTGAATTTGGATCCATTTCTTCATCAAAAGATAAATCTTTGATCAATATCTTTTAAATTGTGATGCGTGCAGGCTTTTTATTTCTTTGCTTATAATATAGTATTTTTGTTCTCTTGAATCTCTTCATCTATACAAAGAAGTCAGTTCACTGAGTACATACTACATAAAGGCAGTTAGGCTTTAATCCTTTAAAATGTCCAGTTATTTTTATGGAATTCTTAGTAGTTAGCTTTGAACAGCAAAGTATAATATATTCTGGTTCTCATGAAACCTCTTCCTTCTCACTAGAAATCAGCCTTTTTTTTTTTTTTCAGTTTTTAGTTAACTAACTTGGGCGGGACTTCTCCCTCCCCAAGGCCCTATAACGGGAATGAAACCAGACGCCTCTTCGGGAGGTGGTTTTGCTGCCTACCTCATTCTTGTTCCCTCAGCTCTTGGCACATCTCTTTTTCTGCTTCTGGTATTGTGTCCTCCATTTTTCATCACTTTTGAGTCCCTCCTTTGCCATTTCTACTCCTAGTCTTACTTCTTCCAGCCAGGCCCTCCAAGTAGGTACTTCTCCTTTTGAGCCTCAGATCAAGCCTTCTTTAAACTCCACTTTTCAATTCAATCTCCTTAACAGTCAATAAGATCCTTTCCAAACTAGTTCCTATCTCTTTCATCAATCTTGTGCCTGGAGTGAAAGGAGCCCCTCCATTTCCTAGTTTGGCCTTAAACTCTGAATCCCAAACACCGGTTGCCAGAACTTGGTGCAATGTAGTGAGTGACTTTGGTGAATAGGAAGGATAATTATATTACTCAAATGCAAGTAGATGGGAACCAAATGCTCTTGCCACCATTTTATTGATGAAAGGTCATCTTTCCTTAAATGTAGCTACTGGAAAAGACTAAATGGGAGAAACTTGGACTGGAGAAGACTTTAATTAATGAAGAGGATATTTTTTCTTTTCAAGTTGAGTAAGTCTTGGAGACCAACAATGAGAGTTTTTAATGCTGGAAGTTGCAATGAAATCATGAGGTTGGATCCTACTCTAACCAGTAAGCTAGATTCCTGTGATCGGGCTATTGCTAGTTACACAAAACATATTCCTCTTCTTTGTAAGCAAGCTATAACTCGTTTTCTTAGTCCTAAGTAAGTTGCACACCCATTGGAGATCTAATCCTCCTAAATAATCCAATTAAGGCCATTAAAAGAATTATCAAGAATTTTCTTTGATCATGAGATGTGAATAAGACAACAGCAGCTAAGGTTAAATAGTATGTGATCTTTGGCGTACAAAGGAGGAAGGAGGCCTTGTAGTTGTACCTATCAAAGACACGAATAAAATGCTCATTATCAAGAGGATATGGAGGCTGTTCATTGACAAAGAATCCATTAAAGTTAACTGGATGCATTCTAACTATGTAGCTGACATTAGTATTTGGAATTTGAAAATCAAGAATGAGAGCTCTTGGACACTTAATCAGTTGCTGGGAGTGAAAGATTCAATTATTCAAGAAATAAAATGGTTAGTTGGTATTGGACATGATATTTGGTTTTGGTATGACAATTATAAGGAACTGGGTGCATTATACAAAATACGAAAACTAAATTCAATAAGACACAGGCTACTTGATGAAGCCAAAGTGAAGGAGATAATTAATGGATAGGGATGGAATTGCTAGATTAGAGGATTCTCCACAATTAGAGCTGACCTCCCAGATTAACATTCAAATCCTAATTCATCTGGTTCTATAATACGGTTAAGGTACAAATCAAGAAGCTTCACTAAGAAATCTTGTTTGTAAGTTATTAGGAAGCAAAACTAGATGGCTAGCTGGTTTGAATTGATATTGTCTAAATATAACCTGCTGAAGGTATCTTTTATCTTATGACTTGTTTGTGAAACAAAGGCTAAGACAAAGGATAGAATCAAGGGGCCCAAATCTCAGTTGTCAACTTTGCAATATTGCCTCATAATCCATTAGTCACCTTTTCTTTGATTGCCAATTCTCTTCTGCTTTATGGAAACATATTCAAGGCCTCTATCACAACTTTCATTCAGCTGCAGAACGGTCATGAATAGTTGAATGGGCTAGGAACCAGAGGAATCAGACTGAAGAAGATTCTTATATCTTCATGCTCGCTTTCAGTTGTGGCATTTATGCTATGTGGAAAGAGAAGAATCATAGTATTCCAAGATAAGCTTCTAGATTGTGTTACTTTCATCTCCAAAAAACTAAATTGTATAAGAGAAATTATCCTAGCTTACAAGGTGCATATCAAGGCTAGCATTGGGATGAAAACCAGACAGAACTTTCCTGATGATGATGCACTTGGATAGAAATGGTTGATTGGAACTTGAACCTGGAAGTCATCAACTGCGTTTTCCCTCCATGAGACTGTCTTCCTGAATTTTCACTCTTCTGGAGATGTCCTCACAGAACCTCTAAGAGGACATCCTTTATTAATTCTTCTCTGGATACCTGAGTAGTAACTGATAGATTTAAGCTGAGAAGTAGCTTGATTTCTGTCAGCAAGTCTTAGTTAGCTTTATTTCAATCTGGCTTTTAGTTGGCTTATAGTTTTACTGTTAATTCTTGTTTCCAGGCTTCATTTAACTTTTCAGTCTTGTTTCGAATTGCAATTTGCTTTTGGGTCTCATAATTAAATTCAATTTTCAGAAGAGAGAAGTATGTTTTGTGTACAATGGAAATTAAGTAGTTAGCAAAGGTATTGCTTTTAGGCTTCCAGGATGTGCGTAAAGTTATAGAGGCCTAACTCTTTCATATAAGCATATCTTTATGCATTCAAATGTGGACAGAGAATATTGACTGATGGGTTTTTTGATTTCTCATTTGTTATTTCAATTTTCTGCAGCAAAACATGGAAAGTATAAAATCCATCCTCGGCATAGTAGTTACATGGAGGGGAAACAAGTATATTGTGCAAATGGAATCTGATTCATCTCTCAAAGAGCTAGGGGATGAACTACTGAGGTTGACTGGTGTCAAGGCAGATACCATGCGGCTAATTGTCCCACAATTTGCTAATAAAATTTCAAAACTTCTGTCTCCTTTTTCTGATGAGCACTCAAAACTAAGTTTGCAGGAGGCTTCAATAACTGAGGTGCTATTTTTGTAGCCCCCAAAATTCGCCGAATACAGTTGATGATAGCTCTAGTTGCATTTGCTTTGGTATAGGATTTCTCATTAGTCTTCCCCATGCTGACGCATGATGCTTTTATCTATCATATGTGAACAAAATGGGCTTAATATACTATGCTCATGCATGCATTTCATGCCCCTTTAATCATGTGTTTATGAATCATCTCAGTACTAGAAGACTTAGTACAAGTAAGAATTTAATTAGTTCGGTAATGCTTTTAGGATAAATTCTTGCACAAAGGATTCTGGTACTATCATAGTTGATATATGGAATCATAATTAAGGTTAGTCTTTATTTGACCTAGGTGAAGGACATGTGTTACCCATGACTTGTCATCAAATCTTACAGCTGAGCTTAATTTATGCATATATGAAGATGATGTCCCACATACTAAGCAAACAACTACCTTCTCTCTTTTGAATCCAATGCCAATTATGCATATTCCTTTTGTAACAGGGGAAGTCTATCAGAATGATGGGAGTTTCTGTGGATGAGGTTAGTAAACTTCTGGAAAATGCAAAGGTTGATCAACGAATTGCTGGATTTGATGAAGAAGAAAGGAGAATGAAACAGAGAATATCAGATAGACCAACTACATTAAAACTTCCACAAGGACCTTATATATTTTGTGATTTCCGCACACTTCAGATTCCTGGGGTTGAGGCATGTTTGTTGTATTTTCTATCTTTTTCCATAAAGGAGCACAGAGCCGTAATTGATTAAACAATATATGTGGATTGAAGCTGGATGAAATTTCATTATTTTTCACAATGGCTCCTGTGTATGCACTAATTCACCACTTTTTTGAGTGTTAGGCAAGATTGGCCTTTGTATCAAAGGTTAATCTTTATTTACTATAGGTAGTATTTGCATGTCCATAATGGTAACTGGTTAGATAACGTCACTGTAACAGGTTTGCTGTTGGTTTTAAATTAATCAGATTGACTATTTCCATGCAACTTCTAGCCAGAACAGCTAATTTTTGCATATAGAGGATGATCTAATAATCATGAACGACAAAACAGTAATACCTATCATTAGAGTGCCGACACATCGGAGTACATAAAGCAGCTGAAATTGCATTAAATATCATTAATTTATAAAAAAGAGATGTGTTTAAGGTGCAAAGGGCATCTTGATTGTAAATTTCAAATTTCAACTGTATACTTGGTTCTTGCTTCTTTTCAGTTGAACCCTCCAGCTTCAGAGGCATTGAAAAGAATGCATATGCTTGCTGCAGATCCTGGAATTATTGCGATTATGAACAAGGTAACACTAGACAAATCTTTTCTATTTAATAAGGATACCTTATCCTTCAAGTATCTCATCCTCTTAATGTTTATCTTTCAAAGCATCGCTGGCGTATAGGTATCATGACTGAGATGGCTCCAGTTGGTTATGTAGGTGTAAGCCCCAAGTGCATTCTTGGTTACAACAAGGTAACTACTAATTTGTAGCAGAGTTTGCTTGTATAGCTGCAGTAAGTATTTGATTATATAAATGTTATAGTATTCTTGCCGACTCTAATTGCTGTTGTTGCAGAACCATGGAGAGGAGATATCTTTGCGTCTTCGCACTGATGACCTCAAGGGCTTCCGAAAATATGAAAGCATAAAGAAAACTCTTCTGCATGAACTTGTATGTCCAAAAGAATTGATCCTTTTTGACATTGCTCTTTGACATGAACTATCGAATTCTTAATTAAATGCTCTTATTGTTGTCCTTACTTGTTATTAGAGGGTTTTACAAAGAAACACATTCTTTTCCATCAGAATGAATACGTAAAATAATTAATTTTATTTAAGTATACCTCCTTTTTATGAAACTAGTGAATCTTTTGGAAAATGAAGCAATTTTCTTCTCATTCAGGCTCACATGGTATATCCTGAGCATGATGCAAACTTCTATTCTCTGGATAAACAGGTAAAGTCTTGAGTTTATTTTATGCTTGAAGGTACAGTTATCCCATAAACCTTGTTGAAGTTAAATTACTTCTCTCTAAAATGTCTGGCACAGCTCAACCAAGAAGCTGCTAGCTTGGATTGGACGAAATCAAGGGGACATAACTTGAGCAGAGTCAAACATCCTGAACATGATACTGAAACTTTCTATGGTGCAGAGAGTATTAGTGTCTCTCAAAAGCTTGGGGGAAGTATGCTAGATCAGTTAGCAAGTGCTCGTGAAGCTTCAGTGGCAGCTGCTTGCCGGCGTCTAGCAAATGCTCCTGTGAATGATTCAATGGAAACTGAATTGCTAGGAGAACCTGATCCTGATGATTCTAGCTTAATCTTGCCTGTAAGAGTAAATAAAAATACTGAAAGAAGTTTGAGACCTAATCATGAGTCGGACCCTAATGAACATTCTTTTGATCAAGATATGTATGAACCTGATGCTGATGGTTTTCAGGGTAATGACCATCTGGATATGGAGAAACTGAGCAATAAGATGGAGCCCAGCTATGATATTGATGAACCTGATCCAGATGACATGGAAGCAAAGCCAGATAAATTGAGAGACCAAGCTTACATCAATAAGGCTTCTAAAGAACTTGATTCAGATGAGTGTCATGCAAAATTTCAGTACTTAGATCCTAATGCTGATAATGGGCTTGTTGCTTCGTGGGATTCATCAAATATGCAAATTGATGACCCAGATCCAGATGATGTAGAAAGACAGAGATGCTATGAGTCTCTGCCTGCTGTGTGGGATCGTCTACTGAAAGCCATTGAGACACTAAGAACTGAAATTAAAATTACAGAGTCGACTATGAATCTTGAAACTCTCTTAAAGAAGATCAAGTATGCTTTTCTAACTTGGTGATGTCATTTATTTGATCTTGTTTAGTATGTTGAGGAGCATTATTGAGCCCTCGTGAGAGTTGACATTGCACAAATATCCAAAATTTTGTGATACTTTTTCTTTCATGTTCTGGCTTGTTTCCTGCATTTATGGATGCTTAAAAGTTTTTCACATTGCTGACAGGAATGAGATTGAACACCCTAATTCGATAAAATCCAAGAGGTTTTGTGAGGTATGATCATTGCTTTCTGTGGGATTCCTCCAGTTTCATTTTTAATCCTTCTTTAGTACTTATTAATGAACATGATAATGACAATTCTCCACCATTAGGGAAAGGAGAACTTGTATAGGAGGATGGGGTCTATCAAGTCCAACACTGCACCTGACCAAGATGATGAGCCGGATCCAGATGATCTAGATATACAGAGAGTTGAAAATCCTATTTCTGTTGTTTGTGATCATTTGCAGAAGGTCATTGAGACACTGGGAGCTGAAATTAAACCTGTGAAAGCAATTGTGGACCTGCAAGCTCTTTTAAAGATAATCAGGTATGCTTTTTCTAACTTGATTGTTTATTCTATTTTTGTCGGCTACGAATATCAAGGAGCCTTGAAGTTTAGAACAGCTCCTTAATAGATTATGCTATTAAGGAGCCTTGAATAACTATATAACAGCTCATTGCAGAAAGTCTTGAGTATTTTACAACTGTCAAAAAAAATTTCCTGGATGCTCTAGATTCTTGTTCACTGAGTTCCTGCTATTCGATGCCAGTAAATGTTTGAATTTCCTCCAATTGGTGGCAGGAATGTGATCAAATGCCCTGATGTAAAGAAATTCGAGGCACTTGGTGAGGTATGATTATCACTATTGACAAGTTTCCTTTCTGTATCATTCTGAATCTCAAATGTAATTCTTTCTATTGTAATTACATATGAACCAGCAGGAGATGGGGAACCTGAACAATGAAGTGGGGCTTAGGAAGACCATTTTTGAACCTCATCCAATTGATTTGGAAATTAGAGAGGACGGTTTAAGAGATGAAGCCCACATTAATAAGGCTTCTATAGAACCTGGTCCTGATCAACGTGAAGAACACGTAATTGTGCAGTCAGAGCTTGATCGTGATGATACTTCAGTACCCTCTCAGAAAGTATCAAATATGCTGATTGATGAACCAGATCCAGATGATCAAGAAATTAAGAGAATCCAAGACCCAGTTACTGTTGTTTGTGGCCGTCTGCAGAAGGCCATGGACACACTGAGATCTGAACTTAATTCTCCTGAGGCAACTATGGTTATGCAAACTCTTTTGAAGATAATCAGGTATGAATTCTTATTTATCTTTTTTTGAATTATTGATATACAAATGTTTATCCCCCAGCATAGGTACAAGGACGTTGTGCTAATACTTTGATTCTAGATTTTTCTTTTCCTGGGCTCCTGCTATTAATGAAGCATGAATTATTCCAACTGTTGTAGGAATGTGATTGAACACCCTAACGAGCTGAAATTCAGGAGACTTCGAAAGGCATGATTATTACTACATTTGGGATGTTTTCTTGTCTTATCAAAATTCTTATTTAGTCCTCTGATCAAATTGTCTCAATTGTAATGCAGGCCAACTCTTTAATGCAGAAGAATGTAACCAATCACAAAGGTTTGTCTTTCTTATTTTGTTTCCCAAAAGTTAAAGTTGAATGATATCCACTACAGAAATGAGACTTCAAATTATGTCAATTTGAGGATGGTATATTTGTTTGCTTGCTATAGCTGGCAGATGTTATTTGGATTATGTTCCTGAACGGCTTCTTATGATTCCAGCTGCAATGGAAATTCTGCATTTGGTTGGATTTTGTGAAGATGTTATCTGTGATGAAGTTGGTAAAGCGGAAACCTATATCGTGTTAAAGAGGAATGATCCAGGCTTGTTATGGCTTGCCAAATCATCCCTCGAAGCATGCATAGCCTAGAAGTCATGTGACAACCAAGGTATTGTATGGCTAAGATGAAAGAAGAATCGCCATTGGGAACTTGTGTTTATGTACAAACTGTCCAGTATTATACTTGTTCAGAAACCTACCGGATGATGAACATGATTCAATAATGTCAATTTAACATCAGCTGTAAATAAGCATTGATCATGACTGTAAATTTCTGAACTTTTCCTTTTATTTAAATATAAATTTTTATTTTTGATGAATAATAAATTTGGGTGAATACTATTTCTGCTTAAATAGTGATCTTCAGGACCTAATCTTAACAAAAGTTGAAAATATCCGAAATAGGTATTAGTCTAATAATACTGATATAAATAAAAAATAAATTCGAACGGATGGATTTTGAGAGTTTTTTAAGTTTCGAAAGTTTAGGATTAATGTCCTTTGGCAGTGTAGGTGACTTAACAGCAACTACCAGAGGAATACCTGTAAAAGCTGTTCAAGCCAGTGAATTGTGAAATTAGGGCACTTAGGAGCTACTTTGGGGATTTTATTTTTTGTTTCTGTATTTCCCTTTTTGAGTATTAATATATGTGGTTATATTCTTAATACTAACTAAATAAAATATTAAAATATTATTTTTTTGTTTCTATTTCCATTTTCAGTAGAAATGTATGTGTGGAATGTGGTTATATTCTTATTACTGACTAAGTATAGTATTACAATCATTTTTGTTTTAATATTCACTTATAATTAGTAAATACCACCAGGTTCACATTTTTATTTAAAATTAATTAAATAAATAATAATATTTATATTTAAGGACCTAAAAAAAATTATTTTTAAAATTCCAAATTTTGTCACTTTTTGGATTTTGAAAAATACAGTTTATATAGATTTAAAAATAATTTAGGATGCAGTACATTTATAATAAATTTTTAATTAAAAATTATTTTGAAATATATATGCTATATAAATAATTTTGTTCTTCATTTTAAGTTCATAAAAAAGTGAAATTATAAAAAATAATTAAAATAAATGAATAAATAAATTATAATGCTTTTGACATATTATTAGTTTTAGTATTAATTCATAATTTTAATTATTAATAAAGTTAGGTTATGAGAAAAATAGAAATTAACTCTTAACTGCTACATTTTGATATAAATTAACTCTTAACTGCTACATTTTGCCAAATAGATTCCAAATCTTTATTTATAATAATACATATCATCGGGTCTTAAAAGAAAAATAAATATCATCACTTAGAAAAAAATTTATATTTTGCTAGAGCACTGTTAAAAAACAAAACAAAATACTTTTACTATTCTTTTCCTGAAATTCAGCTTGTTCAGGACAGTGTTCAGAATACCGTTCCGTATCGGACGGTACCGGCCGGAACGTTCCGTTCCGGCTGGAATCCGATACCGGAATGGTCAAAACAATACCGGTAAAAAATTTCGACCGGTATCGGCCGTATCCGGTCGGTACCGGCCGGAACCAAAAATTTCGATACCTTCCGGACAATTCCGCAAAAAAATTATTGGTCAGGGACCATTTTGCAACTTTAAAAAAGTTAACCCTAAAAATTCAGCTTGTTCATGACAGTGTTCAGAATACCGTTCCGTATCGGACGGTACCGGCCGCAACGTTCCGTTCTGGCTGGAATCCGATATCGAAACGGTCAAAACAATACCGGTAAAAAATTTTGACCGGTATCGGCCGTATCCGGTCGGTACCGACCGGAACCAAAAATTCCGATACCTTCCGGACAATTCCGCAAAAAAATTATTGGTCAGGGACCATTTTGCAAATTTAAAAAAGTTAACCCTAAAAATCCCAACCAC
>JANZLF010000009.1:4257724-4271376 GCA_026546835.1 Erythroxylum foetidum | reverse complement strand
GTTTGATGCATAAAGTTTTGGATCTACTTGCTATGTAAATGATGGTAGAATTTATTATATGGTTTGGTTGTATTAAAAGTGGTACGCTTCAGTATGATGGTATTTGGTACCGAGGTTCAGTTCTGAAAACGGGGCCTAGCATTTGCAGTATCAAAGCAGGTTGGTATGTGTTATGGTTTTGGTTTGAGTTGAATTCCGGAAACGGGGTCCAACAATTGGACTATAGGTAAAGGTAAGAATTGATAAACGGAAAGGGAAAAAATCATAAACATTAGCTAAGCATCTAACCACTTATGGAGACACAAATTTAGTCACAAAGGAGTCAACAAAGTCATTCCATATGGAGATAGATTACACTCCATAATTTGTTTTTCATTGCTTTTTTTAGTCAATGAAATATACTGATATTTAAGATCAAGAGATAGTAGTATAATATATAATTCAAGTCTCATTCTCTTCAATTTCCTTTCATCTTTTTCTTTTCCTTGGTTTCCATATTTCTCCATAATAAGTTTTGACAAAAATTATGGTTAGAATGCCTGTTTAAATTTATGATGGGTGAAGATATTAAAGGTTTTAGTTGCTTATTATGCATTTATCTAGAAAAAGGGTTCGACTCAAAAGGTTTAACAAAGGATATTGAATTGGGTTGGCTTTTTAAGCTAAAGATTTAAAATAAAGAGGGCCTTTATCATTTCTTTGCACAAACGTATAAATGTGATCTCAAGTCAGGTCCAAGCAAGTTCTAAAGAAAAATTCACCTTAGAAGATAATCACACATCAAAGAAATACAAATTGATACAAATGTTTCAATCTTTTTGGCCTAAAAACTCACAAGTTAATGCAATTCACCACAATTATACAGCATGTTTAATCATATGATTGGCAAACCTTGACTAAGTGTATGCACTTGTCTTTCTTAACTAAGTAGCATATATTGTCTTAAAAATAAAATTAACTCAAGTTATGTGCACTAATTAAGTCAACAAAAATGGAAGTGCAGAAAGTGTCAAATGTGGCTAATCAATTGCAAACAAGTCAATAATTAATCAAAAATTTTCAATAAAGATTCCTAAATATCAGTTGTATGGAACATACCCCACCCCAACACCTAATCCATATGTTATCCCCAATGTAATCATATAAAGTAAAAGATGCTAAAATATAAAAGAGAAGAGGAAAGAAAGCTTCTTTGTAAGTTGATCACCCATGTCATGGGGTTGGTGGGTAAGGAGGTTGAAATCCTTAGTATGCCCAATATGATGTAAAATTTTGCTCCATTTGGTGTATCTGGCATTCAAGTCTAGTCAGACGAGCATCCAAGTTGGCCTAAGGAGGTTGGCTACTACTCGATGTAGGTGAGACAAACCAACTATTTTTGGTTGTATGTGGGTTGGAAGTGGCAGTTGGACTTAGCTAAGTAAAGGGGAACTACCTATAACTCATTTCAACGATGCCCATCTTACACAAGCTTTTCAAATCCAAAGGTTCTATGGCACAAGCCACAAACATGACAGTTTTTTCGAATCAATATTTTCAAATTAACGACATTAATGATTTGGATTCTTGTTTATCACATATTGAAATTGAGATAGAAACCAAAAACCTAAATTAACAAAAATTTGTTTATTCATACACCACAAAAAATAAAACTCATCCGTAGAAAGTCTACCAATAGAATCTCGTCACCCTAAAAATTGTATGCTAATAGTCAATCTATGCTTTAAAAATAGAAAATTTTAAATATGAACTCTTAAATACATTGGCATTATATGGTTGAGGATCGACAAACCATTGAGTCCATAGTTCAAAAGCATAAAAATTAGTATGGTAATCGCAACTGAAACTTACAAAATGGTTTGTTCTTAATTGCATTGGTTGATATAAAACCCATAGCAATATTCAATTCAACAATAGATAATGCAAATTCATGGCCCATAAGTATAAATTAACAATTCCCTTAGTAAACATGTCAAATTCTTCATAGGGATTAAATTGAAAGGTGCTGTTAAATTCTCATGTCAACTCAACATAAGCAAGATAATCAACTTTAACAAATGCATTACAACAAATTTGCCTAACTAATTGGTTAAAGGAATTACGAATTTGTAAAACGTCAAGAGTATCAGTTAGAACATACTTACATAGGTAAATTTTACATTGGTTCAACTGTTGAAATCTTTTATGTCCTTAGGCAGTGGAAAAGAAGTGAACTCCCCACTTCGTAAATGATAAGTGAAAATTGCATCATATTTTAAGGCATAGTTTGATATGTGTTTAGTCATTAATTCAATCATTTAGTATGCGTTTATGTTATAATTGTATTAGTTTGTTAATTATTTGTGTTTTAAGTGTTTTATAGGTTAGTACAAGCTTTTAAGATTAAATGTTATGTTTTTAAGGTATCTTAACGTGTTTACTAGTGTTTTAGGGTTAACATCAAAGAACGGAGAAGTTTCAGAGGCATTTAGGCTAAAACAACAATCCACGATTATGGTATAATAGGCCATGATTATGACAAAAGCATCAGAGTTAGCCTATGATCGTGGCTTGCATGCCACGATCGTGATAGAAGCCTAGGAAATGGCCCACCATCGTGGCTTGTAGGGCCATGATCGTGGCCTACATGAAAGCACTAAAAACATCAAGTTTGAAGCAATTTTTTGGTCCTTTTGGACCCTTAAAAAAATCCTAGGGCTGCTCAGAACATAAGAGGATATTTAAAGAGGCAAAAAAGAGAGCTTTTGCATCAACTACTTTGAGAAACCCTAGAGAGAAATCATTGAGAGATAGTGGAAGAGAAGAAGGAAGAGAGAAGAGGAGAAGAAGCTAACTCGACATACTTCCCGGATTTGGAGGTTTCCCGACATTACTACCTCCCGTCATCCATTTAGATTGTATTTCCTGTTTAATTCTAATTTTATTATTGTATAGAATTGGATTGAACAGTTGATGATAGGATCTAGAACGTTGAGGATGTTCAAAACTCACCTTCGAAATTTTATTCTTGAATTAATGGAAATCTGATTGTATATGTGTTTATTGGATATGTTGTGGTTTAATTCTATGATTGCATAATTCAGTAATAAATTGAGAGGGTGAATCGAATGAAAAAAATAAATTAGACTAACGAGAATTAGGTGATTTAATAGAATAGGAAGTTAATCATATCAAGAAAAATGAAGAAAACTCTCTAAAAGAAAACAAGATCGTGAACGAGCAGTGGTCAGAGGAGGCCGTCCTCCCTTTTTAAACCATAAAGGAGAATAGTGGCATTGATTTCTTTCAAACGTAATGCTTTTAAAGATTCTTAGTGCTGTTTAAATGTCTAAGAATAAAGCAAGCAATCTCACACCCAAGTGCAATTTGAATGGAGATTGGAATTTGAAAGTAGGCTCATCAATATTTCCCTACTATGAATTCAGGAGGAATTAGTCTATAAACCATAATTGAGAATAGTGGCATTGATTTCTTTAAAATGTCATGCTCCTAAAGACTACTTTGTTTTGTTTAAATGTCTTGCATTGCTTCATCCAATGTTTGAAATGGCATCACCAACATAACCAATAATACAATCTATGATTCGCATATAGACTTTACTATAAACCCAGACATACAATTCTTAGAATTTGTCGACTTAAAACTTGGAAAATTTTTTTCTTTAATCTAATACCTTGATAGTTGAATAGTCCTATTGAGGTTATTAGCTCTAATAGAGTGTTAAGGTGAGAGCAAGATTTGCCACTCTGTAGACATTCGAAGGATAAGGTTTATATGTAGTACTTTGCCTCACTAAGAGGAATTGGCGTAGAAATTAGAGTAAGAGGATAACTAAACTCTCAAATGTGGTGGCTTTTAGTTTTTTTTTTATCAATTGGGTTACTAGATAATTTTGTATGTATAATGACGTCATTTTGCATGTATAATGAAGCACAAGCTTTAGGTTATGTTGGAATGTGAAGCTTAAGCTCAATCCAAGTCAACTCAGGGCAAGCCTTATTTGACCAATTTTAAGACAATGCCAAGGATAAATTAGCATAAGAAATCTTCGAAAAAAAAAGTCGCAATATAATTGATAATGCACTTCTAATTAATTTTTTAAACCACAATATTTTAAGTGTGAGCCAATTACATGATAAGCTTTTATTGTGATATTTGAGAAAAAATCAGGCATTGCTTATAAAATGAGGAGTAATAGCACAACCATCATAGGCATGAGAGAAGAAAACATTTATACTATTGATTTATGTCATGTCTCTAACCATGATACAAAGCACGTGATATAAATTCGTGAAGATGTATTGATTTAACATAGAAGAATTGGGTATGCATGCATTGAGCTAATATGGTAAATATAAATCCAACTATGGATATATTACAAGCTTTGGCCAAAAAAATGACAGAATTATTTGAAGGTTCTTAAGTATATGTGTTGCATTTTGAACAACATAAATGACTTAGAAAATCTTGACATCGTAGGTGATTTAGTGAAATTTTTTAGGATATTCAGGCGCTATTAAGGCACATTGAAAGTTAAATAAGAACCCATATGACAATTTTTCTCCGGTCCAACCAAGTCCTACCTAAGTCAATTAGTTTATCTTGAGTTGATCAGATTTTAAACCGAATTCAGATACATTTTTTGAAATTTTTGAGATTCAGGTCGAACTCGAAATCGGACTATCCAACCCGACCTGAGTCCAAGCTTGAATATATCAAATAAAATGACATCAATTTTAAATTAAAAAATTTAAATGTGCTGGAGCGTAACCTAATGCTAAGCCCAAATAAGAAAAGAAAAGCATTTGACAAATACAACCCTATCTTTTTTAAGAAAAGCCTTGATAATGGTGATACAGGTGCCTGAAAGAAATTGGAATAGTTATAAACAAGAAGATAAGCAATCACTAAATTAAGAAGAGATGAAAAAAGAGGAAGTTATCTAGGCTTGACAAGGTAGGATGCCCATACGTCACTTGATGGTGGCGGCGGTTGAACCCAGTGGCCTGGTATTCGACTGCATCCAAATACAAGAAGATAATCAGAATAATTGATATGACATGCTAAAATCGTATGCAATCCCAAAAAAGATAATCAATAAGCTATCAGTCAGGCCGCCCTAAGGGCTTGCTTTTTCACGAATGCATCAGTGGGCGAAAAGAATTCAAGACAATACGGGGACAATGGTAAAGTTAGGTACATGCATCAACTTTGTGACAAGGTCAGCTTCTAGCTGGGAGGTATTGGCTAGCTTACCTTCCTCCGGTTCTTATATATGCATCCCACATCCTTCTAACCTCAATTAGTGTACCCATATCATTGTTGCTACCATGATAGTAGTGGTAGAATTCAACGGGCAAATTTGCCAAAGAATCATAAGCTCCTCCATGGCTTAAAACTTCAGATGTTTTTTCTTCAGAATGGTCGGAGGCTGTACCATAGCTTTTGCTGTCTTTCCTTTCAGCTACCTGGTCTTTAATTTCCTTTGCTCCACTATCATCACGACTTGAATCTCTTACCGGGGACTCAACGTTATATTTTGCTTTTCTAGCTCCCTCGACTGTTGCAATGGCATCCTTGGCAGCAGTTGTATCCACTGCAGCCATTGCTTGGCGCTCCTCTTCCTCAACTGCAGCCCGAACTCTCTCCAGAAACTCGTCATCTTGTTCTGGGAGAAAATGCCCTACATAATTAACACCAGAAACCAACTGGTTACAATTTGAAACGAGATGTTATCCAGGACATCACACAACTCTTAGAAAGCACAAAACAAAAGAAAACTATGAGAAAAACTATTGTTAGCTTTAAACAGTACCAGACAAGTAAATTGCTCTTTTATTTTGTTTTTCTTGTACTCAAAGAGCTAGTTCTGTAATTGTGTCTGATATTATTAAACATCAAATACCTAGTTGAAAAAGAAAGTTCAGTATTTAATTCCATATTTAATGAGTTGTTCAGATGCATCAAGAGTGGATGAATGCTGGAATCAGCAATTTTGATATGCGTGACCATGCTGCAAACATGGAGCATTAGGAGAAGTTTACAACTATGAGAATGCCCATCGACTGAAGAGCATAAGATAAGACAGTAATTAAACCTTGTTTTTTCAACTTTTGGATCCTGATTGATCGCAAGTCTTGCAATCTTTCCACAATTAAAACCAGCTCAAGCTGAAACATGCAACATAGTCTAGTATTAGACAATTGGAGAGGATATAGATGTCATCTGTTGGCCAGAATCAAAACTAATCACACATTCTTACTAAAATTACACTGGCCCAGATTGTTTTTGTTTTTTACCTCAGATTCTAGTTTCTTTTTCTCCTCTTTCGCTTTAAGCTTTGCAATTTCCTTCATCTTTTCTACCTGCAACCATGCTAAGTCAAAATTATTGGCTTGAAGTAAACTTTAGATACAGGTAGATCAATAGGACTATATTTTCATATGCTGGAAATCTTTCCACTTTAAAGTTCAAAATCAGTTGTTTCTTATCTTAGCAATAAGAAAAACTAGTTATTTTAATTACGGCAATCTTATACAACTCGGTTCTAATTCATAAATTGTAGAGGCAACAGGAACTCATATTTATGTTATGTCAATCTTTCCTTCTCCTAATACGATATAGCAATAGAAAGAAGACCATGACCAAATGAATATGTTAAACAAACAATAAACTGTATGAGAATTACAGCCCTAAAAAATAGAAGATATCCATGCATCCAATCATCGAACTTTGAAGGCAGTAGTTTTGTTAAAGTCATCAGCAAGTTATTCTTCTTGAAATTCTTGATAAAACGAGATGGTCATCAAAACCCATTAAAGTTTTTTTCACATGCTATAGCCTACCTTTTCAAAATTAACACGCACTCATCTAACTCAATACATAGAAATGATAACCCATACCTTCTCTTCAACAAAATCAGCCATACATCATGCAATCAATTAAAAGCACCTTAACCAGTTTCATCGCAAGTCCACACTTCAGTTTTCTGTTCTAGCATTTAACATGTTTCTGCTTCAAAGAAAGTTCACACATGCTGCTATACCTACCAAAGTAAAAGTTAAATTTATCACATCTTACAACACGTGCAAACATGCATCTCTACAAAGGGAATTGGTCATTTAAAAAAATCAATAAATTGTAAACCTTAATAGAAGGTACATAATTGAGAAAGAAAAAAAAAAAGTACATATCAGCAACATCAGAGTTTCTAGCACCTGGTGTATGACAAACAAATCAAATGGTATCTCAACTTGTCTGTTTAACATTTAAAAGAACATAAAAGGTGTACCTTCACTTGTGCAGCATCCTTGGCGATCTCCCTTGCTCTCCATTCATCAGCTTCTCGATTAGTCTGTTCATAACGTTCATTCTCCTATACATCACAACAATAAGATAACTAAACAAAACCATATACTGCAGGCAAATGCAAGGCTCAATGCTCTGCCGAGAAATAAAGAAAATAACCTTCTGGCGTATTTCTGCAACGCGCTTTCTCTTTCTCTTTCTCCAAAGTTTATTCCTTTTACTTTTGCGCATTCTATCACACAATCTAACAGCCGCCGATTTCTCTTCCCACGGAGTATTTTTATCAACAAAAACTCTAAAAGGTTCAAGCAAAGCCCTTAGTTTTGACATCAATGAGTTGGCTGCTTCAACAGAAAGTGATTCTTGCGTCTCCCAACTGACTTTCCTATCTTCCAAATTCTTGGAAAACGCAGATATCATTTTCTTATCTTCCACCGACGCTCTTTCACCTCTCTTTGTCATCAAAACCTCAAGCTCTTTCTGCCTATCAAAACAAGTAATTCAAATTGGACAGAGACAAGGATTAAAAGCAGATAAAAAAGCAACACGAAGTAATTGGAGCTTGGAACGGCATAGCTGTAAATGAATTCCGATGACTTACATCACATTAGCAAGAGAAAGAGTCTCGTGTAATTCTCTCAGCTGATCAGTAACGTTTCTGCTATCCCAAAAAGTGCTTGAATACGGCGGATTAGGCGGCAACCACATATGATGTTGTACAGCAGGGATCGTCGGAAAGGGAAGTCGATCCATTGCAAGCGACAGGAATAACTTGATCCTTCTCCTTTAGACTTTCTAGTAAAAAAAGTTAATTCATTAGGCGTTTCGTTTGGGCTCTCTGCTTTCACAGTGGAGCTCTATGATCGAAATCCTTAACTCAAATAGCCTTTAGGCCGACCTTGAAGATTATCCTCTAGGTCCAAGTCTAGACCGTCTGTTTTTGTTTTTCTTTGTCCACATTAAACCTTTTGTCTAAATATAGAATTAAACTTACATCTAGATTTCTTTTATGTTCATATAGTATTTTATATTTCTTAGCTTATATTCCATCTTATCAAAACTAGTTTTTTATGATGATGTACAAGAAGTTTATCTTAAAATATCCCTTAATAAAGAATGATTAAATCCACAGGAGGCCTACCAAATTAGAATTAAAATAAAAGAAGATGGAGAACATTTAGACAAATTTATATTTGTATTATATTCTTTCTTTACATAATGTAATACAGATTTAATACTCTCATTCTGTTGAAAGTCAACATGTGGTGTCACTCTATGTTCAACATTCATGAGCTACCTTTGGATTATTGGACAACAAATAGATTAAGCTATCTCGCAATTTACATTGGCAAGCTAATTTGCATGGACCAAGCTACAACTAAGTTTTAAGAATCAATTTTGCAACATTTTATGTATTAGCTAGCTAATTATCTTACTTGCCTAATTTTGTACCGATTGGAAGATTGAATGAGCATCTTGAAACCATGGAAGACAACTTGAGAGTTTCTCAAACTTTGAAACCTAATTTAGAAAGACCTAGAAAGAAGTGGATTCCTATTGGTAAGAGATTTAAAACAAGTTTCTATGATGAATTGGAGGAATCTATCACAACAGAGAATAATGAGCGCAACAATAACAACATTTTAAGATAGGAAACACAAGTTAAATCTTCAGAAGTGATGGAAGAAGGTGTAACATCAATTCCTATTAAACTACCAGATAGTTAGAATATCATAAAGGAGTTGAGTAAAGAAGAGAATTTGCTAGAAACTCCAATCAAGAGGACTAAACTACCTGCATTAATCCAAGAATTGAGAAGAATGCACCTGAGAAAGAATTTGAAATAGTGCAGAAAAGGAAATCGAGTAGGAAAAAGAATCCACCTACTTATAACTACAAAACATGAAGATTACATGCTGGAACATTAGAGGAGTTTATGCTCCCTCCAAAAAGTTATCAAAGATTTCATAAGAGATAATAAACCAGATCTTCTAAATGTTTTGGAAATAAGATTTAGAGTTAGAAAATGTGACATATTGAAGATAACAAGCAATGAATGGCTAGAAATAACTAACTTTGATTAGCATCCTAATGGTAGAATTCTAGTTCTTTCCAATAGCAACATTATTATAGCCTCTCCATCATGTATCATAGATTAGATGATTTATATTGATATTATGGTTAAATCCTCGAAAAGTGATTTATAAATCTCCTTTATATATGCTCACAATAATGGCTATCAAAGAATTAAACTCTAAAATGACATTATAAGGATCTCTACTCACACTAATAAGCCTTCGTTAATCACTAGAGACTTCAATGCAATCATTGCATCTGAAGAAGCTGAAGGAGTCCACACAAATGAAATTCCTTGTCAGGATTTAATGTTATGCCTATATGATATTGAGGTAATTGACGTAGCCTATCTTTACATGGAGTAAAACTAGAAGGGAAATGATCTTATAAAAAAAGTTGATAGATCTCTTATAAATATTAATTGGTTTAAGTAATTCCTCAATAGCTTCACATTTTTCCATAACTCTTTTTTGTCAAACCACTCATTTGTCTTCACTTCTACTAATTATGAAAAAATCATGTACCCTTTCGGTTTAAAAATTGTCTTTTATATGTTCCTAGCTTTGATAATGCTTTATTGGAAGGGATAAGAGTTGAAGTGAATGACCCTAAGTAGTACTAATACTGTTAAAAAATGCTTTTGATCAAGTAGAATCTGAAGTTGTTGTATAAGCAAAATGCAAGAAATTTACACCATCTTATTACAACTACAAGTGCTTTAATTTCAACTTAGAATGAATTAATAAGAAAATCAATGTAGAATGCTTATTGACAAAGAGAAGCAGCTTTATATAACTTCTGTAAAGCTCTCTCATTTGATCAATCCTTGATGAGGTAGAGGTCTAGAATTGCTTGGTTGAAGGGTAATCATACAGGATCAAGTTTCTTTCACAAATCAGCTATCTCAAGGAAAGTTACAAAAAGAATAAAAAATTTAATATGCAATAATCATATCATTTGCAATTAAGAATGTCGAAGCCAGAGGCCTTTAATTACTTCTTCAATGTTATAAACGCCCCCACCAATGCTCAATCTTTAAGGGAAATACTGAAAAGTATCATGTGTAGTACTATTACTTCTCAATAAGCTAAAATACTTTCAAAACATATTACCATAGTAGAAATTGAGCAAATTATTGAAGGTTTGAATCCCCATAATGCTCTAGGACTAGATGGGTTTAAAATGATGTTCTTCATTAAAGCCTGCCTTATCATTAAAGACATAGTACTAGGTGTAGTGCTATAATTCTTTAACGAGAAAAAAAAACTCATAGTGATTAATGGCAACTTCATAACACTCATTCATAAAGGAGTTGAGCACAAATGTTTTGGTGATTTCATACATGTAGCTTGTTGTAACTCAATCTACAAGATGATTTCAAAAATATTAGCCAATAGATTAACGATGATCTTGTTTAAACCATATAAATAGTGCTCAAGGGGATATATTCCTGGCAGAGAGATGAGTGACAACATTCTTCTTATACAAGAGTTTATGAAGGGTTATTCCAAAAGGAGAGGAGGTAAAAACTACCTTTTGAAGATTGATATAAATAAAGCCTATGACAATATTGATTGGATTTTTTATGCAACATCATGAAGGATTTGAATTTTCCTGATTGTTTCATTTATCGGATTTCATTATGCTTTTCCACTCTATAATTTAATATTCTAATCATTAAAGAACTAACAAAATTATTCAAGAGTTTTAAAGGAATTAGATAGGGTGAGCCTACTTCACTATACTTATTTTCCATTGTTATGGAGGTATCCAACATGATTTTGTGTAAAATTGTAAAGAGGACCAACCATTTCAACTATCATTCTAAGAGCAGGAATTTGGGATTACTAACCTCATTTTTGTTGATGAATTGATTATCTTAGCTAGGGTGGAAAAAAATTTACTCACAATTGTAATAACGAATATCAGTTTATTCACCAAGCTGATTGGTCTCCATGTTAATACTGAAAAATCCTCATTTCATATTTCTAGAAGTTTTAAGGATCAAATAAGTATAGATGAACATATCACTGGTTTCAGAGAAATGTTTGTACCTTCCACATATCTTGGAATTCCATTAACTTCTTCCAGATTAAGTTATAGAAGTTTAAACCTTTAAGGGATAAAATAAAAGCAAAAATCAAAGGTAGGAGAATGAAACTTTATCTCTCTCTAGGAGAGCTCGCTCAACTGATTATAGCTGTGCTATCTTTAATCAATATTCATTGGGCAACACATCTTACTATTCCAAGTGTTATAAATAAAACCATTGATAAAATTCCTAGGAAATTTATCTTGTTTGGTTTAATAAAGGAGGTTATAGATCTAACGTTAAATGGTCAGAAGTCTATATCTCTAAAAACCATGGACGTTTGAAAATCATTCCTTAAAACTCTCGAATATTTATATAATGATCAAGAGAATGTGGAGATTGATTAATGATCATAAGTCTCTATACATGCATTCTAAATCAAAGATAAGAGCATATGGGAAATTGATCTCACATCAAGAAATGCATATGCTACTTTAAAGGAGATACTCCAATGGAGAAGCTTCATTAACATCCACATCAAGAAAGTAGTTGGGAATGAACTCACTGTTTTGGAATGATAGTTGGATATCTATTTGTCCTCTTAAACATAATGTTGAATTGAATATATTAAGAAACTTAACAAAAGTTGAGATTAACCAAAAAATACAATGACAAGGAATACAAGTTTTTCTTTTAAGTCATATAGACTTAAGTTGTACATACGTTCCAACCCAAGTTAAATGTAGCTAACACTAAACATTCCAAAGAATTTTCCTTCTTCAACTGATTGTGTGACACCCTAATAACCCCTAAGAGGATATATGAATGCACACAAAGCAGACCTATACAATCCAACAATTCCTAGAGATTGGACAAGCATACATCACGATTCATATAGTTACCCATAATAACAAATATACAAGTCACGAATTACACATATCATATCCATGCATTGAAAATATTATCATAAGTTATGGTTGTTATAGGCCATTTACATATTGAAATCTTCATAAGTCTTACAAGCATTTACTATAAAATTCCTTCTTAATATTTATGATTACAACACAAAGTTCAGATATAAAATCTTCCAAAATGTTACACGTCCTTCTTTTGGCAGTACAATTGTCCCATCCTTAACCCTGTTTATCATGACCTATATAGAGGAAAAGCCATCATGCTAAGCATAGAGCTTAGAGGGGAAAAATGATGCAAGATGGCGATTACTTACAACAATCACCTCACATCCACATACACATGATTCATGGCATTTAAGTGATGGAAAAAGCATTATAAAATAAAAAATCATGAAATATCTTAGTACACATAAAAATATTTGAAATGAAATTCAAAGATTATTCAGGATATAATTTTGCATCAAAACATATATAGAATTGCCTGATAATTCCTTCAGACATGGTTAACAGGAACAAAACAAAAGAAATATATGATTGGTATCTTTAGAAGAGGTAATTGCCTCTAAAACTGAAAAGAGGTAATGTTGAGCAAGTTTTACAATTTATAAAACCCTTCAATACTAAACGAACCAGGAAATAATCCATGTATTCAGAGCGCTCATGGATTAACCCTACAAATGAAATAAAAATAAATATTGAAGGAGTAAATATTCGCCCGTGAAGGTTTTTTTTTATGTTGTTGGATTCCTAAACTTTAAGTAATATTATAACATTCCGATAATCATATCATAAAATAAATAATAATAATAATAAATAAAGTAAATAAATATTTGAGATAACATTATGTTATAACAAAAATGAGAGTATCTAAAAATAATTAGATCTAAATATATAATAAACATCTAATTCTCTCTAAGTATATCCTATCTAAGTATATATAAATATTCTATCTATTTATATATAATCTAAAGAGATTAGTAAACAGATTAAATGAAAAGTTAAATGAAAGGTTTCCCACAATTGATTATAGTATTATATATATACATATATATTCTATAATATATATATATATTAATATATTATTTCTATTTATTTATTTATTTCTATTTTTCTTTTTTTTTAATATATTTTTAATATTTTTTTAATCATTGCATTCGCGAGGAGCTGGATGAGAAGAAACTCTCATGTTCGGTTCTGTAGTAGAGATGGAACAGAAAAAGAACCATCAACTATAACCCTAAAAGAACTCGATTCCGTAAACAACATAGAGGAAGACTGAAAGGAATATCTTATCGAGGTAATCATATTTGTTTCGGTAAATA
>JANZLF010000009.1:4241008-4252269 GCA_026546835.1 Erythroxylum foetidum | reverse complement strand
TATATAATTAAAATTTTTAAAATTATAAATATATTGACCCTTTTTAAAAATATAAGTGCCCCTTTAAATATTGGCTCTGACCTTCCTTTAGAGTTAAATTTGACTCCGTTCCTGCCTTTGATCCACTAGGCATGATCATATCCTACTTCAAAGGTCATATGTGTGACATTTCTCTATCTAGGGATCCTTATAAATATTAGGTAATTTGTGAAGAATGTTGAGTGAGAGATGTTGAGTGAGAGATGTTGAATTTAGCACTATCAACGTCCAATATATGTTTCATTATTGATACATACGAGCAGTAGTTTCTTTGTAACGCCATGATTGCTCTAATTCATCCGTCTTTTCAACGATTATTGGATTGGCTTGTAATTTTCGCATCCATACGAAAGCGGACAAGAAGCAGTACATCTCACGTGTCAATCCCAAGATTTCATTATTACTTTATTATTACGTTAATCCGAAACAAAACACCTTCGCCACTCTTTCAGATGCTCTCGCATGTTAAATTAATTACTTTTAGTTTTGTGAAAATGTTGTCTTCTTCTTTCTTCTCTGTATACCCAAACCTCTGGCCTTTGTATCTGCTCTGCTCCTGTGTTCTTTGTCACATACAAATTGAAGGATAAAGATAACTACTTTTTCCGTTGTTCTCACTATCAAATAACATCCTCTTTGTAATATATATTTTGGAGGCCTTGCTTAGACCGAAGCTCTTGGCATCTCTGATTTGGTTGGTTTGGTGGTTGATTGATTAGCGAACGTTGATATCTGGATTATGAGGAAGAGAGAAAGAGAGAATCCATGTGCAGTATGTGGGCACTACCACAAGTACGAGGAGGGCGAGGTTTGTGGGATTTGCGGCCACCGTATGCCCGACGCCGCCGAGAAATCTCCCCTCCATATCAGCGCTTTCCCTTCCGAGATCTTGCCAGATTTCCTTTACTTGGGTAGCTACGACAACGCTTCCCGTTCTGAGTTACTCAAGGCGCAGGGGATTTCTCGCGTTCTCAATGTAAAAGCTCTTTGCTTTATCGTTTTCTATACTTTTGCTTAGTCTGGTGTCATCGTTGTATGAGTTGGTAATTATGTACGTTGAATTTGTGGTCCGGTGATGGGATTCATTTAGTGCATATTTAGGTGGTTGGAAGTTTTTTTGGTTACAGGAATATTTCTGTGTTTGTTTATCTGATGATGGTTAAGTGATTTAAACTTAGTTCTTGTGTCGGGAGAAGATAGGGTCAGTGTTTTTTTATTTCAGGGGAGCCGTTGTACTGTGGAAACAACGATTTAGAGGGTAGATCGATCAAGTTGTCTGCTGCTGTAGAAATTGTGATTGAGGATGAGTAGTTGGTATCTTGTGCCTTTCAATGTTTGGATAAACTAACTCTGAATGAGATTAATAGATTGAAGAAGAGTCAACGATTGCATTGCTTGCCAATGATGGATGAGAATGTCATTTAGGCAACTGGTGATGGGCACCGAAGATCATTGTATTGGATAACACCCATAAACAATCAGTTGATGCTTTATGCACCAAGATTGGATTGGCTGATGAATGCTGAATTGTTAATTTTCGAGAAGACTTTCTATATTTGTTGGGCGGTAGGGACCTTTGCAGGCACTAATATTCGGGAAGCTACGTAATTGTCATCTTTAACCTCAATGTCACCATGGGATGATTAGTTGAATAGATGCTATCTAGTTACCTGTGAACTTGTTTGACTATTGATCTAATCACATTATTGAATCTTTTGTTTTTTGAAATTAGTTAGGATGAAAGCTTTGGCGCAATATGGATATTAAATGTGTGCAATTCCATTTATATTTCGAAATTATTTTTGAATGTTTTTACGCTTAGGTGAGGTTGTTGGTTTTAGTCAAAACTTGCAGTGTATTTCTTGAGAAAAGGACATGGCTATGTTTATACGAGATAAAAAATGTTGCATCAAGTTCCACTTGTGATAAACATTCATATGTAGAACATAGTGTAAGCCGTCTTAGCTTGTGAATTAGTTCTAATGCACAGTTTACTTGTCAGGTGAAGCAACTATTGCTTTCATTTGGTTTCAATGGTAACACTCGTGGATTCTCTAGAATTGATATTAGTGACATATTGGTGAAAGGAACAAGTTTGGAAAGGAAGGAACAAATTACATCATATTGCCACTCGTTCTAGTGCCTTCAATGTGAAATATTTCCTCATTGTTTTGCCCTTTATGATGTTCATCCATTGTAATTCATTTCCATGCCTATTAAGTTTTATGCAATGAAACGTTTGCTTATTGATTAGCATTTGCCATTTACTCACACATAGCTTATTTTTTCTTTATGCAGACAGTACCGGCTTGCCAAAATCTATACAAGAACTCATTCACCTATCATTGCCTCCAAGATGATAGGACTCTTCAATTTGACGATGCAAATCAATTTTTAGGTCAGTTTTATGTCCCAAACATGAAACTCATTAGTCATTAACGTGCCCTTTTCTTCATATGAATCATTGACTAAATATACATTCACATAATTTGATTTAGATTAATTTATCTGTCATTTCTTTATTGTTTTTTGCTTATGCTTATAGCATTGTCCAGAAAGGTGGTAAAATTTGCTTAACTTCATTATAATGTCTATTATCTTGCTTTGGATTGTGCATATTCTGACCTCTAGACAAATGCTTCTTGTGAGTTCTCTTCATTTCAATGATCAACTATCTCATTTTACTTTCTTCGCTTGGATTATGTCTTGACAGTTTTTTGGTAATTATAGTACTAATTGCTCAATCTACGGGCATTCTAAATCTTTATTAGAATATTGATTAAGGTCTACAGACTTATCAACAAAGTTTTAAGTTATTTTTTTGGGGGGAATTAAAGATTCTTGTAGGTTTGTTAGACTCCCTACTCAAGATTTGGTAGTAAAGGCTTGGAAGGAATACTTTGAAAGAGGACTATGTTCTAAAAAGGAAAAACAAAAACACTTTGAAGACATTGAGAATTGTGTTAGTGATTGAACATACGTGATAAAACAAAAAATTTGTAGGTAATTTATTAGTTTGATGAGTACTAACTATTTTCTTTAGATATGTAAAAAGGATTTTTTTGGTCAGCCAGTTTAGGTGTGCCTATTCAGTGTGAAGATTATATATTCCCCAGTTAGTGGGATTCCACAATTAGTGGGATTCATATGTTTTAGGTGGTAAATTTAGGAAGGTTTTTATATTCTCTTTTAGGTGTGCAGGCTCTATGTGTATAAATACCCTATACACCTTTTTTGGAAAATATAAATACCCTGTACATTGTTCACAATAAGATGAGCCTTTTCTCCTATGTTTTCCTCATGGTATAAGAGCTTTTGGATTTTTGAGGAAAATTTTATAGCTGCTGTCATTGCAACTTCGAGCAGCCTCTATCGCTGTGATCTCTAGTCATTGTGCAACCTTCATTGTTGCACTTTTCCAACCAAACCCTATTCCTTTTCATCACTGTGATTTCTTTTTTGCTTTAAACCCTAATCATAGCCTCAGCTAATTTAAACTCTAGTAACAAAAGCCGTGTCTGAAATTGCAGAAATTAATTCTATCACTAACCCACCTAACATTCTAAAGAAGTTCAATCAAAAGATTAGCTTCCAAATATTATAACGACACACCGATTGAATGGTCAGAACTATCTAAAGTGACCTTAACTAGTACAAACCATCCTCGGAGGTAAAGGAAAACTGAGTCACCTATTGGGAACTAGTCTCAAGCAAGGAGAATCAAGTTTCAAAGCTTGGGATGCAGAGGACTCTCTTATTATGTAATTGCTTTGGTGTTCTATGACACCTGAAATTAGTGACACTTGTATGTTTCTGCCAACAACAAAAGAGATTTGAGAGGTTATTCGACAAACTTACTCCAAGGCTAAGGATGTTGCTCAAGTGTATGAAATGAAGGTAAAAACTAGAACAACAAGGCAAAGAGGGAAATTAATCACAAATATGCCAATCTATTACAAAGTTAGTGGTAGGAATTGTATATCTATAGAACTGTTGGCCTAGAGTGTAGTAATTGTTTTGTTAAAGTAAAATCTTTTACTGAAAAGACTAGGGTGTATGATTTTCTTACAGGCCTGAATCCTTAGTTTGATCAAATTTGATCGCAAATTTTAGGAAAAGAATTGTCATCACTAAGTGACGACAATCTCACTTGTCAGAGCTAAAGAAAGTAGATGAACTGTGATGCTTGAACCACAAAGTACAGAGAATTCTACAATGAATGTTACTACAGAAATTACTAACTAGAAAAGTGTCAACAAAAGTGCCAAATAAAAGTACGAAACATGAAGAGCTAAGTTGACCAAAAGGAGTGTAGAATAGATATGGTAATAGAGACCTCAAAGATAGCTATATACTATAAGAAATTAAAACAAACCAAAGAATGTTGTTGGAAATTGTATGGTAAACCTCCAAGCGAGTGGAGCAATAAGGGAAACCAACAGAAGGCTTCTAGCCCACATCACTCAAAATAATCAAGAAAAGTTGTAGCAACTAGGCGAATTCAGTAGCAAAGATATTAAACCTAAAAAAAGTTACTGTTTTAACTAAGTAAAACATCATATGCAAGTTCATTAGCTCTCTCACGTAACCTATTTCTAGGCTTCGTAAGCTTGATAAAGTATCAAATGGAGAAATATGTGTTTTGTTCATTTTTACTTCCAGATAATCCTTCTTATTCAATTGGATTTAATGCCTTGCAAAAATCCTTATCATTTATAGGTAATATATTTAGGCACCACATACCACATGACCCACTAGTCCAATTAATTTAGAAATTATGCTCCTTGTCCAAGTAATAGAGAAGTTATTGTTGCTGATGGGTCCGTTACCACTGTTGCTAGCATAGAAGGCATATAACTTAACTTGTCAATCTTATTAGAAGGTGTTCATGTTTTTAAGTTATTCAGTAATCTTGTTTCTATACACAAAATGATTGTAGACATGAACCGTATAGCCAATTTTTAGGCCTTAGTGAATTTTAGGACAAGGTTTGGGGAAGAGGATTGGACTTGGTAAGGAAAAGGACCGGTGCTATTACGTGAAAACTCCAAACCAATCATCTATTAGCGATAATAATCTTTCTTTGTCACTTCTATCATCGTCAAAAAAGGATGTTATTTTGTTTCATCATTTTCATTAGGGTCATCCATTATTTACCCCTTTAAAGATGTTTCCTTCTTTTCTTAAAGGGATAGTTATAGCGAGTTTTCATTGTGATGTGTGACTATGCCAAACACACCTGTGTGTCTTTTTCAATTATGAATAAAAGAACTTATACTCCTTTTATTTAATTCATAGTGACATCTATGGTCCTTCTATCCCTAATATCATTGGTGCTAGATGATTTGTACCATTCGTTGATTTGCACTTGTATCACGTGGATTTTCTTGTTGAAAAATAACTTAGATGTCAGTGATGTTGTCCTTCGTTTTCAATGTATGACACAAAATCAATTTGGTACTAAAATTAAGGATTTTCATTCTAACAATGCAAAAGAATATTTTAGCAAAAATTTGTCATACTTTCAGAAAGAAGGCATTATTCATGAATTATTTTGTATCTACACACCCCAGCAAAATGGAGTCTCTAAAAGGACAAATGATCATCTTTTAAACACCATTAGAGCATACATATTTCATTAGAAACTATTCTGACATCTGCATGCATAAGATGCCATCACATGTCTTAGATCCAAAAAACTCCTCTAGCTTGTCTTCCTCACTTTTATCTAGATGCCAGAAATTCTGATAATCTTATGCCTAAGCTTTTGGGTTGTACTACATTTGTTCAAGTTTGCGGTCCTCAATAGGGAAAATTGAAGTCTAGAGCAGTCGCATGTCTTCTTAAGATACTCACTAGTCAAAAAGGCTATAAATGTTATCATCAACTTTCCATTTACGTATCTAATGTACCCTATTATTCTGTTAGGCCTCAAGTTCACTTCCTCAAGTTCTGAGTAAGTTCATCAAGTTTTTGATTTAGACAAGACATTGTTGAATCTAAATGGGTGAGGTGGCTTTCAATGGCTGGTAATTTCTCCTGCGTACTTTCCATTTGATATTACATCCTCATAGTTGGCATTCCCCGAAGATCGAAAGAACTAGTTCTCATAACAAAAATGGTACAAACTCAATGGAATAGTAACTTAAAAAAGAAGAGAAGAGAAAATGGAAAGATCTGGTGATGAAAGGTGATGTTGTTATTGATGATGATGAATTAAGGGCAAAAAGGACAAACTCAGTGCACAAGGCTCCCAGCTTTGCATGGGTCGGGTGAGGGTCATCAATTGTACGTAGCCTTCTTTTTGTATTTTACAAAGAGGCTATTTCTGTGACTTGAACTTATGACCTTTCTGACACAAAGGAGTAACGTTACTAATTGCTCCAAGGCTGACCCTCTATTGATGATGATGGAATTAAAAAAAAAAAAAGAAGACAATAACAGCTTTTGTGACGTGCCTTTATCCCAATACCAAAATAAGACTCATTTCATAGTTGCACCCTTTCTCCACGCATCTAATATTATAAACACGTCTGAAAAAAATCCAAACAACATTGACATCTCATTGTTTTAGAAACATACTAGTAGACAAAACAGCAAAAATAGTAACAACAAATAAAATAGAACATAATGGAAATAAACTCAAAATCTGGATTGGTCTTTCCTTTTAATTCTCTATAGCAATATTAGTAGATGGGCTTCTCTAAAGATTTTTCTCCAAGGAGTATTGCAAGCAAAAGCTAACTTGAGGCCTAACATATTTCTAGCCTTTTGAAGTCTATATCTAGGGAAGATAAGGTTGAAGAGAATAACTTAGAAAAATTGTTTGACATCTCTCTCTCACCACCATCATGCCTACCATCGTCCACTCTAGGGTAGAATCATCTTAGTGAAATAGGGAACCTATTTGTGTTGAGTCTATGATGAATGATCAATTTGATAGAAAAATTACTATTGATAAAACTCAATTTGGGATGGTTTATCCAAGAAGATCAGCTAACAATCCTAACTCAAAGACAATCTGCTCCGAATCATCCACCTGTAAGTGAGATATATGAACCCATTCAATCTGAAATGTCTAGTGAAACAAAAACCCAGGATGATGATAGTGAGTTACCTATTGCTTTGAGGAAAGGAACCCAAGAGTCTACCAAGTGGCTTTTGTATCTTTTATCCTACACTGTGTCCTTCTGTAGATTTTCACCTTCTTACAAAACCTTCTTTACTAATCTAAATATTATCGTATGCCTAAGATTTTATTTAGGCATTATCCAAAAGAGAATTGAGGAAAGCCACGAAACTTGAGATGAATCATTGGAGAAAACTAAAATCTAGGAGATAGTAGAATTGTCGAAGGGGAAAAACCAGTGGGATGTAATGAGTATTCACCTTGAAGTATAAAGCTGATGGATCGTTGGAGAGGTATAAAGTGGGACGAGTGACTAAGTGGTCCTCTTATACATATGGAGTGGATTACCTTGAGATCATTGCCTCAATTTCAAAAGTGAACATCACAAGGGTCATTTTATCATTGATAGCTAACTTTGATTGGGAATTACAATAGTTTGATGTAGAAACTACATTCCTCTGTGATAACTTGGAAAAAGGAACATACATGAATATTCTTCCTGGATTCAGTGACAAGATGGTAGGTAATAAAGTTTGCAAGTTGGAAAGGCTCTTTATAGTTTAAACAATCACCGAGGGCATGGTTTGGGAAATTTGCTATTGTTAATGATATCTATTAGGATACAAAGTCAAAGTGATCATAATATGTGCTAGACATTCAAATTCAGGGGGAGTTACAAAATTGTTAAATTATGTTGATGATATAGTTGTGACAGACAATGACAAAAAGGAGAGAGGGCCTTGAAAGAATGTTTAATTCCACAGTTTGAAGTAATGAAGTAAGCAGTTTGAAGTATCTCTGGGAATTGAAGCAGCTCATTCCCAATAGAAATACGTAATTGATCTCTTAAAAGAAATGGGAACATTAGCTTGTAAATTGACACCAACTCCTATAGATCCCAGCTATAAACTTGGTGAAGCTAACTCACTGGAAACTCATTTATCTACCATATACAAGGCTAGATGTAGAATATTTGATCAATGTAATAAGCCAATTTATGCATGATCCCCAAGGAGTTCATCTATAGGCTACTTATAGAATTCTAGACTACTCTGAATAGATTTTCAAAAGAGATAAATGAGTTAGTCCTATCCTGACATCAATTCCCAGTTGATAGAAGATCTACTTCCAGATATTGTACACTTTTTGTGGCAATCTTATAAGATGGAGGAGCAAGAAGCAGAATGTTGTCGCAAGATCAAGTGCAGAGACAGAATTTGGATCTATGGCGCTAGGGATTTGTGAACTGTTATGGTTAAAGACTATGCTTGATGACCTGAAGATAAAGTGGAGTGGTCCAATGAGATTTAACTGTGATACTAATTCAGTGATAAATATGGCATACAATCGAGTACAACACAACCAGATAAAATATATTGAAATTGATATGGCACTGGATTAATTTGTATGACTTATATTCCAATTGGAGGACAACATGCAGATGTACTTACAAAAGGGCTAAGTACCCATGTATTTCAGAGCATTCTTGGTAAGCTAGGAATGATAAATCTGTATTCCCCCAGCTTAAGGGGAGTGCGAAAATGGATTTTATTGGTCAGGTGCTTAGGTGTGCTTAATTTGTGTGAAGATTATATTTTCCCAACTTAGTGGGATTCTGTAATTTTAGGCGGTAAATTTAGAAAGGTTGTTTTTTTCCTTTTTAGGTGTAAAAGCTGTATGTTTATAAATGTCCAATACATTGCTCACAATAAGATGAGCCTGTTTGCACCAAATTAGCAAGGTCAAAGTGTCTCAACAATTAATATCAGTGCTTTTATTTAAGCATTAAACTGCAATATGAAGAAACAAGTGCTAAAACATTTGTAAATAAAGGAAACCACTGGATTTTACACTTAAAGTAGCCCTCCGAAATCTTCTATTCTATGACATTCTGTCAGTTCTATTCTTGAAAATGTAGATTTATTGACTTTTTATTTTTAAGATAAGCTGACCTTTATATTAGTGTTAAATATAATACATTTATTTGCTTCTTTAACAGAGCAATGTGAGAAGGACAAGTGCCGTGTTCTTGTACATTGCATGTCAGGGAGAAATAGGTAGAATTACTGTCCTGCCTTTCCCTTTTTCCTTCCTTGGTAACATTTTCCCCTTTAATTGTGGTTCCCAGAAGTGGATATTGATACTGAAGATCGTTTGAAGCTTTGCTTGTGTTATTCCAGGATATTCAAGGTTTCTGGGGATTATAACCATGTAATTGTTAGCAGGTCTCCAGCTATTGTAATGGCTTACTTGATGAAGTCCAAGGGATGGAGGCTGTCACAGAGTTACCAGTGGGTGAAAGAGCGAAGACCATCTGTTGACTTAACTCAAGGTATGTGCCCAAGATGCAACTGTTGCACATCTGCAGAAAGAAACCAGTTAGGTTCATTGGTAAATTAAATCCCAGATTGAGGTGCTGACATGTTACTCAAGTCTAAAGTTCTAGGATTCAACCTAGAATATCGTAGTTCCACATAAGAGTTACTAAACTGCAGTTTTCTAGAATTCAATTGTCAATTGGGTTACTCCTCTTCCCTGAAAAGGATCATGAAGTTAAAGAGACTAGTACCAAATATGGGGATATGGTGTTCAACATTTACATGCCTTTGATTTTGCTGTATTGTATTTGTTTGTCTTCTAGGGTGGAGATCCCCATGTAAATGATACATTTATCACCTCTTTCTTCAAAAGATTAGCTCTTCGTTTTTGGATAGTCATTTTCTCCCAGCTACAGTGCTTTGCCACGCCTGAATTTTCGCTTTTTGTACTTCTAGCTGTCTACCAGCTATTGCAGGAGTATGAGCAGAAGATTTTTGGGTCTTGTGACAGTGGCTTTCCACCTTCAAATATGCCATCCTTTAGCTTTGGCTTCCCGAAGGTTAATGATCCAGTTGCTGCTCCTGCTTTCACTAATATAGGAGCAGCCTCTATCTTTGCCCGCCCTTTGCCAGAGGTAACTGCAACTGAATTCCAGTTTGGAGCAGTGAATCCTCCAAGCAGTATACCTGAAAGTACCTTGGCAACAAATCCACCAAATGGCAATGGGGGAGACATTCAAATGGATTCATAAGTTTCTGGAGATCTCTTCTATGCTTTCAACACTAGGAGTTGAAACGAGCATGCAAGTTGTTGAAAGCTTCAAAGTGGAAATTACCGCTTCTGGGGGGTTTTGGAACTTCAATCTGCCTTATGTTATGATTGCTTAACTGTATACACTGAGTGTTTAATCTAATGGAGTAGAGTGTTTCTTGATTTACTCCCAACATAAGTGTCAAAAATTGTATTGTTTATACTGTTCCTACTGAAGGTATACTTGTTTTAGGATTATACAGAACTCAAAGAAAGGAGTGAATTAAGAGAATGTCAAATAATAATCTTGGCGAATTTCGAATCAAAAGACTAGTGCCCCTTAGATTTTATCATAAATGCGTTCATTTTGCCCCGTTCTCTAAGGTCCTCGGTAGCTTCATCTCGCTACTGTAATCATTGCATAATTGCGTCCATTTTGCAGTAGCTTCATCTCACTACTGTAATCATTGAACGTTAAGCCGACGTAATCATAAATAGACTTTACAGCATGTCATGCTTTGTGGTTTTTTTTTTATTTGGCGACGTGAAATTTCAAAAAAATAAAAAAAGAAAGAAAAATTGACATGTCATTATATGTAAATCTAATTTGGGATAAACTTATTTACGTATATGCTCAATGAAAATAAACTTTTACGACATCTTAATATATTTCATGTGTCCTTCAATTGCTAAGTTGCATCTGTCCTCAAGACGGGTACAGATCTTCTATACCTACTCAGCACTCCTTTAATCTCAACCATCCAATGCAATAAATTAGATGGTTGAGATCAAAAAGAGATAGAGGGTACAGAATAAGGGGTACAGAAGATCTGTCCTCCCTCAAGTTACCTTAAGTTCTGGAAAGACCATTTCTCTTTACCCTCAATATTGTACAATTTGTAGCTATCAGTTATCTTTTCTCTTTCAAACTTAATGCTGCTTCAAGTTGTTAAGTCAAAATGACTTTACATAAATATGATTTTGATGTATAACAAAAAGAGATCAAATACAAAGAAAAACAAAA
>JANZLF010000009.1:4139967-4157589 GCA_026546835.1 Erythroxylum foetidum | reverse complement strand
ATTTAGGATTTATGAATGCAATGAGAAGTACTCTTTGGTTTTAAGAATTAGTGATTGTGATATTACTGCTTTATTATTATTATGCCATGAGGATATAGAAATGATAGTTCGGTAGTGCACCCTCGTTGTAGGTTATGCATCGGTACGACCTACGGGTGAACCGGTGTATACTCCACGGTGAGGGGGCGCTACAACTTAAGTAATCATTCCACTGCTCACACTTCGTCTGTTTCGGTTGAATCACAACCTTCGTTCTCAGATCCAGAGTTCAAGGTTCCCTTTCTGGACAAATTCGATGATGCCATGATGATGAGACTATATGCCTCCATAGATGCTACATACCACTGATTGGCAAAGGGTAGCCAGCAATTGAGTCAAGATATCAAAGAGAAGAGGGTTTAGAGAGAGAATGAGAGAGCGAGAGAGTAGAAAGAAAATTGAATGAAGGAAGAAAAGAGGGAACATGATAAAAGTGAATGGTAAGGATCGCCGTGAACGGATATTCAGGCTAGGTTCATTTGTGAATACATGTTATTCGCAATCTTCAATATCCAATACAGCAACGTGTACTAGACCAGCACAAACCAATGAAGTCACTGAGCTTTGGACCACAATGCAGACATTGATGGAGTAGATGGCTCAACTGAGATAGGAGATGGAGCAATTGAAGGGGCAGGATAGCAGCTTAGAGCACCCATGATCACTAGCACATTAGGATTGTTATAGTCATTTTTTTTCAATTACAAAGACTTATTATGTACACTATTATGTTTTTATTATCAATTAAGAAAATTTTAACCTTATATCATCAATCAACTTTCTGTTTAAACAAATTAAGTATATAAACAAATAAATTTATTATGCACAGATAATTCATAATTGTTGAAATTATGCACTTTTCATAAGATCATCAAATAAAAATTCATGTTTGTATTTTTTAATTTCTTACTTTCAATTACCGATGGAATACACAAGATCGTCGCAAAAAACAATACAATTACCGATGGAATACCATAAATTGTTGGTAAATTGTTTGTGGTATTTACCAACCGTTCTTCTTCTTTTATCGGTAATATTGAAACCTTTGTGATTATCTTAACGACGATTACATCTGTCCGTCGGTATATTTTACCAACGAAAGGACACATATAATGTTCGTAAAAAAATTTACCTACGACCGTATTAACGACGCCTTTGTTGGTCGTTTTATTCCATCTGTAATTATTATTACCGATAAAATTCTCCCGTTTATCAGCGATTTTTTCGGTCGATAAATAATAGATTTCTTGTAGTGATTTTTGTTAAATTTCAACACAACTATTACAAGACTCTCTCACAAGCTTAAGCCTACTTGTTATAACAGACTCTGGAATATTCATCTTTATAAAAAAAAAAAACAAATCCGATTTAGAAATCGTACCTTGTTCACTTTCCTAAGAAAAACTTTGAATCTTTTTCTCTAAGTGATCAATCACGAGCTGTCCACTTATCTAGCCTCTGATGGTATCCACAAAGCAATTTCCAAACAGCCTTTTGGAGGAAGAAGACAAAAGTGCTAGCTTCTGTAAAACTCTCGCTTGAAATAGAAAAATCAAGACAATCTTTTATCAAAATTAAAACTCTTTAATTATAATTAGAATTCAATTCTAATTCTAATTAATTTAATTTTAATAAATCAAATATCTCATATTTGATTCCCAAAGTTTCTCAAACTTTATAATTAAGTCCAACTTAATTAAATCGATTTTTCTTTCATAAATTGTTCTTTGATGTGTGACCCATTAGGTTCCAAATAAGTTGGCAATGATTATAAATTATAATTTTAATTCACAATTAGAATTAGATAAATTAAAATTCTTTTTAATTTATCTTTAGGTCTGTAATTAAAAATTTCATAATCATAAATTATGATTGACGTCTAACAACATGTCATGATTACCCAAATATCAGGAATATCAAAGTAATTGACTTAACCTATCTATGCATGGCTATAATGTATAATTTAATCCTTTTGTCATCCAATATTCTAATTGGACAGAGTATGGATATAGTATCTACTCTTATCATCCAATTATATTCGTTCTTGCTAATTAGTAATTGATTTATAATTGAAATTTAAAATCTTCTTTTCAAATATCAATTCACTCTGGCCAGAGCATTCCATAAATCATTACCAATCAAGAATAGTAGAATATTCTCTCTAATTACTTTAGAATGATGAATCCTTTATCGACTTACTCCATTATCTACATATGGTTCATACTGTATCCAATTACTACCGATAGAATTATCCTAGGACAATTCATAAATAGCATCACAATACAATAATTTTCACACTAGATACCTTAGTAATCTCAAGTCTGATAATTAATTATACAACCATCATTATAAGATAGTCCATAGACACATAAATAATATTCCATTCGGAATTCTCATAATCGGCTCAGTTCAGTGACTTATTCTCTAATAATCACTCACACATTAGTTTAAGTATCTCTATACTTTAATTAATAAGATCAATTACTTTCTTCGTAAGAAAGAAATATAATGTGTGCTAATTTTACCGTTTCAACAATATCCAGTTTTGATAAAACTACAACTAGAAACATTTAGGAATAATACATAAGTGTATACTGAATCTTATAATTATAATCTCATCATAATTTCAGTTACACAGTAATTATTCAAAGGATTTTATCTTTACGAATAATAATTAAATAATTAACAAATACATAAAGATAAAGAATGCCTTTTACTAATGAATAATAATATTGGTTCTGTCGGATTCTGGCTGAACTGAACGTTGCCGTTATGCTCCATGTGATCGATTGCTTTCTGTATTAGCTTCAACGTCAAGATACCTACAAAACAAGGAAGGCACGTCGGGGGTTGTGTCCCGATTAGCCCCTCCGACACTCAAGTAAGGTTTTTTGGTGAAGGTAGGTCTGCTATGATCAGAGAGAATTAGGGTTGTGATTGCGTACGTCTGTCATGGGAGAATTATACCTTATATATGGGATGGATGCTAGGGTTAGGTCTTTACGTGTGCATGAGGGTCTCTCTCATGCGGACAGACTGAGAAGAGCTTGGATTGGGCTTGGGCTTGATATAGCCATTAGGTAGGAGATAATCTTTGAAGAATGGACCGATCGGTCCACGAGTGATTTTGACTGAATCCGGGCCTAACACGACCGACCCGACCAAATATCATACAAAAACTTACAAGCAAAATATATTGACTACAAAGGCATAAATTAACAAGTATGTCGTAGTAACTACTATAAATAATTTTATTCATTGTCCTGCATGGTCTGGAAAATAAGAAAATGACAATATAGAGTGGACTGGATAGTGTGCGCGTATGTCGTGTCAATTACCTTTCACAAGGACTCTCACATGAAAGTTGAAACCCTAACACGGCGCCGTGGGAGGCTGGTAGGAACTATTTATTCCGGATAACAATGACTATAATGAAAGCATTTCAAGAATCTTCCTCTTCTTTTTCACTTTTCTGGGGTTTCCATCCAATTCTTGTTAACATAACCCTGTCAAATACAGCGAGGAAAAGGAGGAATTCCAATTTTTGACGTAGCTAATGCGCGAAAGCCGCTTGCTTAAGTTGAAGATGCCGTATGTCACGGCTTTTTGACCGAGATCCACCAACCAATCTATTACAGCATGTGGAGTGTCGGCCTCGTATCATAAGGATAGTCACTGTTTGTGGCCCTTTTTTCTGCAAATTAAGGAAAGGAAACTCTTTTTCTTTTTGTAGATGTAAAACAGCAAAATTGTGAAAGTTTAAGACGATTTCGGAATTCCACTTCCCTCCCCTTTCACTCAAACCTGTTTCCCTGGAAAAGTTCACATTGATCTTAGTCACAGTTAACCATAATCACATTTGGCATGGGATTTATGAAATGTATAAATGATTAATTAATATGGAATGCATCTAATTCTTCTGATAGGTTACCATTTTCAACTTGAAGGGCTGTTTGGTGGGGGAATCAAGGTCCCACACGTTTTAATTGCTGAAATGGGATCTTATGTAGTTTCTATTACTGACGAGTTGTTTCCTACTAAAGACACTCACTGCTCTCTGACCCACCTTACTTCTCCTTTACTGTTTGCCTCTCTTTGTTATACCATGTAATGTAAGAGGGAGCAGAGCGGTATCTGGAACCAACCCTCAAAATTTGTCAACTTATAAAAGCAGTGCCTTCCCAGTGTGCGAAGCTCTCTCGCTATTCTCACTATGTACCTGTTTGTGTAACCCTCATTTCATGCACACTCTGTTGCTTTTCAAAGTTTTATTCATGGCATTTCAAGTGCGTAACAAAAACATGAAACTTGATGCCTGTCTTTGGCTCCGTTCCTTCTTTTAAACTCATTTACTCAATTGTGTAACACTCACATTGCTGGTGCTGCAGGAGTTGAATTGTTTCTAGCTCAGGAAGAAGAGAGATGAACGGCTTAGATGGAATCAGAAACTGGAAGATTCTGAAGCGACGGCTGTGGTATAAGGGCCTGGGTTGCTGTGGGGCCTCATGGAGTCCCAGAACAATCATAGAAGAAGCAGAACATGAACAAGACGGCAACGAGGAAGAGCCCATCATGCTACGAGTCCCAGTAATTGATCGAGAGGTCCATACCAATGTTGGCCATATTCCGGTTAGGAACAGTGCCAATGTGTCAATTTCGGGGATGAATCTGGCGGCTGCGCTAGCAGCAGAGCGTAATTTGGCGGGCCCCCCGAAAAATGACTGTCAACCCGCGATGACATTGATGAGGTTGATTGAAGAAACGGACGGTGTGGATTTGAGCAGTGACAATGATCGGAGGGATAAGGATCACAGTGACTGGGGGTGCTGCGTCTGCATGGTAAGAAGTAAAGGGGCAGCTTTCATCCCCTGTGGGCATGCCTTTTGCAGAGCATGCTCCAGGGAATTGTGGGCTAATCGAGGGTCGTGCCCTATCTGTAACCGTACGATCCTAGAGATCCTCGACATATTTTAGATTCCTTCGCGTATTAAGTTAATTAATGTTGGGAAATTTTTGGTGAACGCTGCAGCCCTCAAATTATACACTGTCCACCTTGTGTCCTCCGATTAGGAAAGCATAAATCCTGTTATTTGTATCAGGATCACTAAAAGCCGTACAAGGAACCACTTTGTGTATTATAAGTAGGACCTGGATACAATTGAATCGTGATATATATATGTGGATTTTTAAACTCAAGATTCTTTCAGTTTAAGTTTAGGCTTAAAAAATGTCTATTAAAGGATTTCTCTTTTAAAAATTGTAAAATTGGCGATGATAACGTAATATTTCAATGATTAAAGGAATATTTTAGACTTAGGATTCTTTCAACTTTGTGTAATATTTTAATGATATATATTAATGATTAAAGGAAGTTTTATGTAAGTGCTAAGGATCAGTAAAAAGGGTAAGTTAATTCTTAGATACATTGGTACATATGAGATTAATGAGAGAGTTAGACTATTGGCATACAAGTTAACATTACCAGCAGAAATGACTCAGATTCATAATGTGTTTCATGTTAGTATGCTCAGAAGATATCGATCAGATCCAACACCTATATTACCGGCTCAAGAGGTTGAAGTTGCAAGTAACTTACGTTATGTGGAAGAACCAGTTAAGATAGTAGGTTATTAGACTAAACAATTAAGAAACCGAGTGATTCCATTGGTTAAAATTCTTTGGAGGAATCATTCGAGAGTAGAAGCTACATGGGAAACTGAATATTGCACATGGTCATATTATTGAGAATTCTTGAATTGTAATTCATTCACATGCATATCATTGGCATACACACATGAATTATGAATTAGTACACGTTGCAAAGATAATATATGCACTCAATTAACATATTTCAAGGTATGAAAGGTTTAAAATGATCATGATGTAAATTGTGTATTGTTTATGTCCTGAATTTTGGTTTGGTCAACTAAATTAGTAAACTTGGAATTTTATTGTTACAGTTGAAAATTTGATGAATTAAAATGTACATTTAGTCTAGAAAAAATGACAAGTGGTAAGACAAATTAACACATGAAAAATTAGGATGATTAGGCCTATAAATTAGTGACATTTGCCATAGAAAATTAAGTGACAAATGGCATAGCTAATTAATTGACAAATGGTAGCAATGGTTGTGTGACAATTGGACTAAGTAACTAAGTGACATAAGGCAGCATATATACATGACAAATGGAGTACATGCTTAAGGACAAATGTTAATATAAGAAAATGACACATTGAACCTAGTTGAATTAAGCAAATACTAGAAAAGTTTCTGCTGAGTTAATTTCTCTTCTTTTTTCACTCTTTCCACTAAAAGTTGCTCTCATCTTTCTGTTGAGTTCATTTCTCTTCTTTTTTCACTCTCTCCACTAAAAGTTGCTCCCATCTCACATCTCTATATTTTGGCTTAATTCTTGCTAAATTGCTACACCAAATCCATGCTTTTACCCTTCACAAGATAGTCATAGAACTAGAAATTTGTTGTTCTTGTTGTGGTCTTTTATCCTAGCTAAAAACCAATCTATTTCTACCTTAAATTGATGATGATCTTGCATGCATAGAGAGCTAAGTTGACTTGATCTTTGAGATGGAATTTGAGCTAGACAAGTTGAAGTGTTACTTGTATGTGAATATGATGAAATAAGTGTTACTCTATAATGATATTGAATGTCGGACTTTGAGTCCGATGGAAAATGTGAATATGTAAACATGTGACCAATTGAGCATGTGATATGTGATGAATTTCATTACATGAATGTATGAAACATAAAGATAGTTGTGACTAGAGTAGCAGCTGAAAAAGAGCTTAAAGCTCATACTATGAAAAAGAGCTTAAAGCTCAGATTATGAAAAAGAGCTAAAAGCTTAGAAAGTGTATAAGAGCTAAAGGCTCACTATGTAAAATGAGTCTGATATCCCCAACAGATACTGTAACACCTCACTCTCGCAAGACACATACACGACATCTATGGGTGATCTCCGCGTTCACGTCCTATGAGGGCGACGTGCTAGAACACTCAATCATTCAAAAATTGATATAAATATTTCTTTTGAAACCACAAACATAATATGCAAAAATCCATAACCAATTTGGGCCCACTTTCATTCATAAACGTTTTCAATCAACACAATACAATCAACAAAATTTTCAATAGCCATTTGGGCCCTCTCACAAATACAAAACACTTTAGTCATTTCAGAATACAAATTTATGCAAAAAGTTGCAGAATATACAATCAAATACAAAATACTTGTCAAAATTTTGTTACATTACAAAAACCATATACAAACATTTTCGATTTGGAAATTTATTCCAAAACAGAAATATTTGAATACACAAGTTACAATAATTGCAGAAGACTTAATTTGATACAAAATAAAAGAAAAACTAATGTAGACACCAACTGATCCCGACCTCTATCTTTTACTTGCATGCCGTAGGTATACTCCCGTTGGCCTAACGGGGTATTCTTCTGATCCTGAAAAATAATTGCAAATTTTGAGTGAGTTTTGCAAACTTAATAAGTGACCATCATCGATGGCTCACCCAGTCACATAACACATAATTCGCATCATTTCACAATTTCACATTCAATACAATTGAAACACTCATATAATGCATATGCAATGCACATGAAAATCACTTTCCATATGTTACTTTGCTGCGACCGAGTGCCTAAACTATCTCATATCTAATGGATACCGGGCTCATTACTAACTGTCCCTTATCCGTTTGGGGGATACAGGGCTCATTTTACACAGTGATCCTTAGGCTCTTAGTCACTTTTGAGCTTGAGGCTCATTTTTACTCGTTGAGCTTTAAGCTCTGATCGGTGGCTACTCAGGTCACAACTGCTATTATATTTCATGCATTCATGAAATGAAATGCATCATTCATATTTGCATAATCTCATTCAATCACTTTCCCATATCATCGGACCTTAGTCCAACATTTAACCTTAGAGTTGAGAAGTCACACTTTCATTCATATGCAAATGCACTTTCGGAACCCATTTAACAATCAATTTACATACACTTAGTTCATCCAATTTACATTCACTGAGCACTTTAATATTTCCTTCATACAACGCATTCATCTGACCTTCTATTTGGAAACCAACACAGTCAATAACATTCACATAATCATTTAGAAATCAATCAATACTAAAAAGTCAAACAAAACAAATAGTAGAATGAGACCATCTAGGTCTACTCACAGTACACTCCAAAATAGAATTTGCTTCCAATTTTGGATATGCCTGAATGCGAACATTTATCATGCACCTCCTATTTATGCAATACACCATTCACACACGTTACAAAACTCAATTATGCACAAACAATTATATGGACTATGTGCAATGCATACTCAATGATAATCCCATGTACGTTACCAATTTCATAACTTAATCACTCATCAATTCATTAAATCACAACCAAATAAAAAATCTATAATTTTTCGTGATCATCTAAAAATCAGAACACTCACACATTTCATCACATTTTTTGCACTTCTTCATTTTCAATTTTTTCTACATTTCTAACTTTGTATTTTCTTCATTTATTCTTCTAACTATCACTTTAATCGTTCTTTCACATCATTACAAATTTTCATTGATCTTTCAAATCCAAAAGCTGGTTTAACACTATCCCATAACATTTCAGTCATCAAATCCAAAGAAAATCACCATGTACGGCACACTAAATCTCCTCACTCATTTTTCAGAAAATAAGAATATTACTGTTCTTAACCATTTAGTAGTGAACTAATGATGCATGCTTTATTTCATACAAAAAGAAAACATAATCATAACAAGCTTACTTGTTTGAAGCTCCAATATCTACAAAATTACGTAACCTTAATCCCTCTTACACCCACATACATCAACTAGAAAGTTGACTTGGTTTTTCTTGGGATAGAAGAAAGAAATATCAAAGTGGAAGTGACGATGAATAGAGAAAAGCAATATTTAACTTTGGTGAATATTTTATGAAAAACTATGTGTTGGAGGAACTCTAAAGAAAGAAGTTTCAAGAAGGATAAAGACAAGGACAACAGTTTGTCTTTCAAGGTTATTAAAGCTTAACTTTAAAGCCTGGATACCTGTCCATTTCTTATCCACTCATCCACTTCCCTTCATTAAGGCTTATTTAAGTTTAAAACTCTATGATACCACTGCAATCACAAGTTGTACCCCAATAAATCTTTTTCAGATTTTTCCATAAACATAGCATTTTGGGTCAAATTTGCATGTTCTTTCTAACCCTGATACTGAAGTTATTTTGCAACACTTTCTTCTAGAAACATATTCCCATATGTCTTATGTCTCTATTGACACTAAAATCATTCAATTTGGTTTAGTGATTTGAAAGATATACTTCAAACATTTTTAGACTGCTCTTGTCCAAAATAGTATACTATGCACAACTTCCATCCAGAAGTTGAACATCTTATAAACTGAATCACAGTTCAACTTATCAGATGATTTGTAGTCCTATGTCTCTAGTTTACTTCAAATTAAAAATCATCTCATTTGGAATCCTATAGATCCAGATATAATCAAAACACTGAAGTATATTCAGTAAGATAATCCTATTTCACTGTTCCAATAGATTCTACACTTTCATTTGATCAACCTTTTTCAATTCGATTCAGAATACTACCTATTTTGTTTTTTTTAGAGATATAAAAATGTATTAGGAATCTATTGGTCCAAGAATCACTCCAATTGGAGGTCAGATGACAAGGTTAAGGCTGAAAGAATCAAACAAGGTTCTGTGCTCAATCATATTGAACCTTTTTTTTTGGGCAACTAGCATAACTTTCGTTATAGGTATTAGATCAAGGTCATTGTTAGATGATTTGAAAGAGGACTTATAGGTCTATAACTTTCATGAAGACCTTGAAGGCAAATTCTATCGTCTAGAGAGTCAAATTTGGACTAGACGATACAAAATGAACAGTACACAGAAGTTGTTTTACAATTAGCATTACTCTCTCTAAAGATATCGGATCAAGTAGTTCTTTAGATGGTTACAAAAGGGACTTCAACATCTACAACCTTCATGAAGACCTTGAAGACAAATTATATCATCTGTAGGGTCAAAAGTGGGACTAGACGATAGAAAATGAATAGTCACATAAGCTATTTTACAATTGGTATAACTCTCTCTACAGATATCGGATTGAGATAGGACTTTGAGATCTAAAACTTTCAAGAAGACCTCGAAGACAAATTCTATTGTCTAGAGTGTCAAATTTGGACTAGAAGATATTTTGGTCAACGTAAGATGAAGCAGAAAGTCAACCTAAGACAAAGGGTGAGACGAATTGAGAAAACAGACGAAACAAAGAACAGACGAAGCAAATAGCAAACAAAGCAAAGAGCAAATGAAGCGAAAAGCAGACAAAGCAAAGAGTAGACAAAGCAAGAGCAGCCGAATTAAAGTCAACTTAAGATGAAGCAAAGTCAACTTAAGACGATGCAGCTCTTAAAACGAAGCAGAGTTAATTTAAAACGAAGCAAAGTCAACTTAAGACGATGCAACTCTTAAGACGAAGCAGAGTTAACTTAAGATGATACAGACGATACGTCTTTACAGACGATACATCTTTTTAGACGATATATCTTTACAGACGATACATCTTCACAGATGATACATCTTCACAGATGATATGACATCATCACAGATGATACATCTTTACAGACGATGCATCTATGCTCTTGAGCATCTCCCCTTATAAAGACCATAACTTTCTACTCCACTATCCAAAATTTCCATATTATATATTCTCAATAAACTTCTCCAACGTATTTTCCTTTACTAAATCCAACACTAAAATTTTTATTTCTAGTCTTTCTACTCTATTTCATTATACTCAGTCACTATAACCACAATTCTCAATCTATCTCATTACTATTCAATATACTCGGAATGTCAATGAGTGCATGTTCAATTATTTTCATGTGTGCAAAGATTCAAATTCACATGCATGTATGCTGACATTTTGCTAAGCTTGAAATGTAATTTTTTCTAACTCTCACATTACTATTCTCTCCATTATTGAAATCTAAATTCTAACCCTTAATATGGGGACGGGTTGTTATAGATACGGGATAGTTATCAATGAGACCGGTATCCACAATAGATATGGGATAGTTTTAAGCACTTGGTCACAATAAAGTAACAAATTAAAAGTGAGTCTCATAAGCATTGCATATGCATATGATATGTGTAATTTAAATAGTCTGATTGATTTCTGAACGTGATAAGTGTTTGAATGATTGATCTGAATTTTAATTATGTGTTTGAATGATTGTAAATGAAAAGATGTGAATTATGTGTTTATAAGTGATGATATGTGTTACGTGATTGAGTGAGCCATCGAGATTGTTGCGCACCATTTCCGGAATCTAACTCTTGAAACCATAAGATGTGAGCTTATTCCAATGAAGTCTCCTTAACCATCATTGATTCCTCTTCTTGCTCTGATACCAAAACTGTTGCGGTCCCGGATGTGAAACCCAAACTTGGAGAATCATGATATTGAGCAAAATTTTCCTATAGGTTTATTTCCATGAACCCTTATTAGGCATCATCCCACAAGGGTGGCGTGCCCAAAACAATCAACATTCAAACAAATTTATTACTTCAACCCAACCACATTATGAGGAAGTCAATATGAACATACATAACTAAACTACTTCAATCTATCATTTCATTTCTAAAGCAACAGAGTTCGAAAAAAACTTTATTTACATATCAAAAGCCACACCATTGACTTGTTACAAAATACAAATAGCAAATTTGAAGAAATTCCCTTAGGCTCTTGATCACTTGATCTCTTAGCTATCACCTGAAGATGGGATAGAAAGGGGGTCAGCTTGAAAGCTTGTGAGTAAAAGTTTATAACGGAAAAATAAGCAAAACCTTTGAAACCATTTTTCTTGTCATAGAAAATTTTCATTGAGTTTATAAAGCATATGTTTCTTAAACTTTCAACCAAAAATCCACAAGTTACAAAACATGAATGCATCAAACTTGTTAACATAACATAATCACATAAGCATATTAGAATAGTTTGGGTAGATCCATAAACATGATGAACTACACAATTCCATGTAGTGGTCTTTTATAGTCGTAAACTTGAGGGAGTCTATGAAGGAGTTCCGTGCCACTAGTTAAACATATTAATGACGAACCAGCTAATGGTGATCAAGTTACAAGTGTCGTAGCATTACGAAGGTTTGTAAGGCAAAGAAAATCAGCTATTTCAAGTGACTATGAAATTTACTCACTTGAACATGAACGTGACTTGAGCATTGATAAAGATCCAGGCTCATTAAAACAAGTTGTGGAATGTAACAATTCTGAAAATTGGTTCAATGCTATGAAAGAAGAGTTAAAATCAATGGATGACAACAAAGTTTGGGAATTAGTTGCCAGAAGGTGCAAAGCAAGTGGGCTGTAAATGGGTCTTTAAGACCAAATGGGACTCATAATACAACATTGAAAGGTATAAAGCCAGACATGCTGCTAAAGGTTATACTAAAAAAAAGGCATTGACTATAAAGAGACATTGTTACCAGTTTCAAAGAAGGACTCTTTAAGAATTGTTATAGCTCTTTATAATTTAGAGTTTCGCCAAATGGACGTAAAGACCGCTTTTTAAAATGGTGACTTAGAAAAAGAAGTGTATATGAATGAACCAGAAGGTTTTAAAACCATAGGAAAAGAATGATTAATGTGTAAATTAAAGAAGTTAATATCTAGACTGAAGCAAGCTTCCCAAAAATGGTATCTTAAGTTTAAGGATATCATTACGTCTTATAGTTTTGTAGAAAACATTGTTGATCGGTGTATCTATATGAAGGTTAGTGGGAGCAAGTTCATTATATTAGTCCTATATGTTGATGATATCCTTCTTGCTGCCAATAATATAGTTTTGTTACATAATGTAAAGAATTTTCTCACTAATAATTTCGAAATGAAAGTTATGAGTGAGGCATCTTATATGATAGGAATTGAATTATTTTGTGATAGATCACAAGGATTGTCAGGATTGTCTCTGAAAGGTTATATCAAGAAAGTATTAGAAAGATTTCAAATAGAAAAGTGCTCCGCAGGGATTATTGCAATTCAAATAGGGGACAAATTTAGTTAAATGCAATGTCCACGAAACGATTTGGAACGTAAGGAAATGGAATATATTCCTTATGCATCATTAGTTGGGATTTAATGTATGCTCAAACATGCACTTAGCCAAATATCAGTTTTGCTATCAAAATGCTAGGCCAATATCAAAGCAATCCTGGAATGGACCACTGGAAAGCTACGAAGAAAGTTCTTAGATATTTACAAGGCACAAAAGACTATATGCTCACATGTAGAAAATCAACCCATCTCAAAGTGATAGGTTACTTAGATTCAGACTATGTCGGTTGTATAGACTTATGAAAATCTACATTCGGTTATATATTCATATTAGCTAGAGGAGTAGTTTCATGAAAAAGTGGAAAGCAGTCCGTCATTGCTACTTCCACTATGGAGGCTAAATTTATGGCGTACTTTGAGGCCATAGTTCATGGATTGTGGTTTCGGTACTTTATCTTAGATCTTGATATTGTCGACATTATTCATAGACTGTTAAGAATTTATTGTGATAATTTTGCAGTTGTTTTCTTCTCTAAGAATGACAAATATTCAAAGGGTGAGAAACCTATAGATTTTAAGTATTTATCTGTTAAAGAAGAAGTGCAAAAAACATAAAGCGTCAATTGAGCATCTTAGTACCAATCTCATGATAACGGATTCATTAACTAAAGGCTTACCGCCGAAAATATTTATTAGTCATGTTGAACGGATGGGCCCTATAGATAAGTCCTTGTTAGCATAATGTTCTGATATGTATATATACACATAAGTGTTTTGCTTAAATTGTTATGAAACTTGTGAATTCAATTACAGTCATATATTTTTGCTCACTTACTTGTTATTCATATTATGTTGTATACATTAATTATTATTTGTGAGATATCACTTACAAAATTACCCAGTTAAAGTTTTATAAGTTTAGTTGATTATGGGATACATGGAAGGAATTATGTTGTATATAACTTATGCCCGCCATGATCCAATCGTCTTAATTCACTTTAAGATGATTTGATTGATTCAATGTATTGTGTGCACTTACCGTTTTATTATTGAATCATCAATATGTCTCATCGGCCAAATAGGAGAATGTAAGATATTTTTTTGCCCATGTGAGTTATTGATTTAAGTCTATTGGAAAGAACCCAAGATCATAGTTATTGGGTCTCAAAGAGTTGAGCTTAAATGGGTCCCAAACCGTTGACCTCTCTCCTTAAATTAACCCAGTAGACATGTTGTTAGGTCCAAAATACATGCTGTGAGATAAGAAAGGAAGAGAGGAAATAAAGTGTTTGCAAGAACATTCCAGAGATATGGGTTCAGGTTTGTTTTACAATGTCTACATAAATCAATCCATAAATTTTCTATCATGTGGCCCTATCAAAATGTCAAAAATAACATCGTTTTCAAATTTCTTTTAAAAAATATAATCGGATGAGCCGGCATGCATAGACAGAAATAAGGTTTTTAGTGATGTCACGATAATGCCATCCCTTTAATATTTTCCACATGATTCAACCAGCTAGGGGTAGAATGTCAATTGATGGTTTGCATCATCTCTTCTCCTCAACTATAGTACACGTTAGTTTTGGATATCTCTTTCTTTGGATTCGTAATCTTCCACAGAATTACTGTTATGCTAATCTATTTTTAAGCTTCTATAGTCTTAAGAGTGCCTCAACTTATTCATAATGACATCAGGCAGCTATATAAAATAGAGTTATACTGTCCTTAAAATTCTTAAATGTAATTCTAGTCTATAAATATCTTCATCAAGGTTTTCTATGGGTGTGTGCTTATGAAGGTTGTTGCCGTACTATTTTCCTTATATGACTTTCTCACAATAATAAAAGAAATTTATCTCTTTACCTATCAACATAAGACACATATTGTTCAAGCCATACGAATTATAGGCTTTTGCTTAACTTATTGCACCTGTCACAATTACCAGGATTATAAGGCAACATTATAAATGACAGAACATTGCGGTAAATTACTTTAGATCGTTATTATAAGTACTATGAATCAATTATGATCTAGTTAATGACTTAATTATAGTATTATTAAACGTAGTCATCAGATTTTTTAATGTTTTTCCTGTAGTTGTTTTTTTTCTTATTATATTTTTGAAATTCAATATCAATAGTAGTAGATTAAGCAAGTAATAATATTGGCCAAAAGGATATAACTATTTTATTCGTTTGGATATTTTCAAATATCAACTTAAAAGTGTCAAACTAAAATGTTTATTTAATTAATGATTAAAAAACTGAATCAGTTCAACCGATTCAACTGTAAAAACTTTTAATCAATCAACTTTCCAGATCGATTTATTTTAATATTCTTTATTATTAAAATCTATCAATTATCAAGTCAAGTTTTGTAAATTAACCATTTTCAACAATCTAAAATAAAAAAAAAGTTTATTTTCATTTGACTTTTTTCTTCAATTAAACTTCAATCTTTTTAATAGGCAAAATTAATCTTCTTTTTTAATTCTTCAATTCCATTTAATCCTTATTACATATCAATTTTATAACAGTCTAATACTAATTTTTATCTTATCAATTTAATTTTCGGTCGAATTTTTAAAATATTGATTTCTACTTTGTCGTGCTAAAATAATTGGCTATAAGGAATCATTTTTAACCGTTAATTTTTTCTGAATTATATTTTTCATAATTTTTTGAAGTTTCACATTTTATACATTTTATTTTTAATTATTTATATTTTACTTAATTATTATTCAAACAATCTTACCAATAATAATTCAAAAATTTTACTTAATTACAATTCAAACAATGTTAAAAACAATAAGATGAATTGAAAATGTTATCAATAATTATAATTAAATGATAAATTGTTAACAGAAAAGCGTAATTAAAAATAAAAATTAGTTACTAAAATTTTTTAGCTACAATTACAAAATCGTCACCAAAACCTTTTAGCTACGTTTCACAAAATGTCTCCAATGATCTTTAGCTACACTTTGAAAAATGTAGCGAAATATATTCTGCTATGAAAAAAAATCATCGCTACACATTATTACCTATGCTTACGTTAACAAAGCTAATTACATTTAGCCACTAAAAACAAACGTTGCAAAATGACATTTGCAATAATTTTCTACATCGCAAAATGGCATTTGCGACAATTTTCTTTCTCCTCGCCTATCCCTTTTTGCGACAGACATGTGATCGTAGCTGGTTGGGTCGGTCGCGCTAGACTCAAACTCATTTAAAACGACTCATGGACCGATCGGTCCACCCTTCAAGGATTGACCTAATTCCTATCAGCTGTGCTAGGCCCGGGGCCCAGTCCACGCATCCATGACCCATTCGCGGGTGGAAGTCTCCCATGCATACGTAAAGACCTAAACCTAGCATCTATTCTATATATAAGGTATAACTTTGCCATGATACGGGTACGTGATCAGAACCCTTGCTTCTCTGTTCGTAGCTATCAAACCCTCACCTAAAAGACTAATTTGAGCGTCGGAGGGGCCTGCCGGTTATCAACCCCCGGCGTGCCTTGTTCTGTTTTGCAGGTACTCTCTCACTCAAGACGACAATCTCATGGATCCAAACAGCAACGTTCAGTCTTACCAAAATCAGGCAGAACCAGTTGGCACCCACCGTGGGGCCCGACATCAGGGCACCACTTCCAAAAACACGCAGATCAGTCAAACGGTAGCAGCCAACCCTGATATAGCCGCCATCGCGCCACTGGCATTACAGCTAATGGGTTTGCAGTTACCTGCCACTCTCCCGTCGACACACCATGATTCTCGTACACAATCTTCGCACCCGAATGATCAACCACAACCTCAGAACCCGGATTAAGACGAACAGAGCGTATCCCTGGAGGATAATGCTGAAACCAACACGCATCCGAACTTCTAGCCAACCTTGGATGCAAATCCTCCTGCAACATAACAAACCTCCCTCACCCGAAAACAGATCGAGGAGGCGGCAAATCTATTGGTTCGTCAAATTTTACAGTCTCAGCATGAACAACAGCAAACACCCGCATGGCATATCGGTATGATGGCCGATCGCCATTCCGCTGAAACCCTACAAAAAAATCTTGGACGATCAGATCAATGCTGCCATGAATTCCCATCCACATCATCCATCAGCGTAATATAGCTCTCCCTTCATCCCAGCAATCTTGGATAGTCTCCCCGCGGCTGGCACCAAAATATCGACGCCCGAAAAATATACTGAAAAGACCGATCCCCTAGACTATCTACAGCACTTCCAGTCGATCATGAATCTACATTGCATCCCCGACGCCATTCAATGTAAGGCTTTCTGCACGGCCTTTCAAGAAGGAGCTCGATGGTGGTTCAACAGTTTACCTCCGAGCTGTATCACTTGTTTTGAAGACTTTAAATCGCTAGTCCTCAACCATTTCACCACAAGTAAA
>JANZLF010000009.1:4126239-4137713 GCA_026546835.1 Erythroxylum foetidum | reverse complement strand
TTATGATCAAGTTATGCCATTGAAACATGTCATGGCATTTTGTATGAATGAAAAGATAGAAAAGCATGAAAGTATGAACATATGACAAAATGATTATGTGCTTCTGTTTGGGCGAGAGTGGAATCATGTTGACAAGAGGCCTCTCTTGGCTGCCCGCTTGTGGCATATAGGCTCCGAAATGGACTCATTATATTTATGGTGTAAACTTCAGTTTCTCCATTCTATTTCCATGGAACCCTCGAGCTATTTGTTTGTGCATTGTATCTCTGAATTGTCAAGGATGATACATAATTAAATGTTATATTTTGATGCTTAAATGTACATGGTATGTTTTAAGTGATAGCATCCTTGACTGTGAATATTTGAGTTAGAATTTGTGGATGGTTGACTTGCTAGCTAAAATGAGTTAAAAATGTATATGAATGAATATATATGTATATGTTGAATTGTATGGCTCATTTCTAATGGCTATAAATCTATAAGCCACTGAGCTTCGTAACTCACCCCATTACCTCCCACTCTGCAAGTGAAGAAAAAGCAGAACAAGAGAATCGTGAACCTTGCAAGGCATTTGGAAACTCCGAGATAGCTACATTTAGTATTTAAGTTACTTCAGAAACTTTGGTATTTAGAATCATATTAAGCATAAGCATTAAATTGTATCATGTGCATTTTGTATTCTGTAATCAACTAATAATGTGGCTTTTAATATGTAAATAAAGTTGTTCAAACTATTTTGCTTTAGTAATGAAATGATGAATTGAAGAAGTTTCGTTTGTATTTTTCATAGTTAATTTCTTTGTTAAAAAGAGTTAAGTTCAAAAAATTGTATAAATGTATATACGTTTTGTGTTATATATTGGTGGTCTGGGCTTTGTTCAAAGGTTTCACCATGGCGAGGCCCAGAGTATGTCGCGACGAACCTTTCCCAAAGGATTCTGTGCTAGATTTGGTGACTTCGCCGCAATGATGTAAAGACCTTTGCCGCGGTGAACAAAAATGAGGAGACTTCACCAAGGCAAAGCCAACTTTCGCCGCAGCAAACCCGCCACTGCTGAAGTTAAAATTTTCTGAAGTTTGAAATTCTTGGGAAATTAGAGCCTCATAATAGGTACAGTGACCCAGACGCCATCACTGAGTAGTATCAGAAGCGATTGTTGGACTCCAAAAATGGGGCCCAACAATAGTAATGGATAGAATGTGATTTTTATCTATTATCAACAAATTCCTTTATTGATGTGGTTTCTTTCAATTTTCATCTATAAAAAATAGAAAAAATAAGAAAAAGATCATAAAGAATTTATCAAGGAGGAAAATCATTTGTTTTGTAAAGTATTTCATGTGAGTTTTTCCACTTAAAGTTTTATGGAATGGGTGAATTGATTAAAATGTAAATAAAGGAGAAGTTGTTATAAAGGGTTACTCCTTAAGGTTATAGTATATTGTTTATAATCAATTTTGTGAGTGATTTCTTCTTTTATGCTTCATGTGGTTTGTGGTGTTAGGTTTGAATCTAAGCTATAAATAGAGTTTTTACATTTTTCGTAGTTGATGGTACCCAATTTGAGTGGATGTTATCTTTTGCACTTAATACTCCATTAAGTATTTTTCCTACTTCACTAGTTTTAATGGCTTTTAAATTAAATGATCTAAATTCATCTCACCTTATCCTTTGGCCCCATTACAACCTTGAAATTTCCTTTGATTAATAATTATATATTTGAATCTTTAGTGATGAAGAACTAAATGATATGCAAAGTTGTGGAATGTCTTGATTATGAAAGATGTTTAAGTGTGCCTATAGATTTATTTTATTTTTAAACACAATTTATCGAAATTTACCACTAGATTGCTTAATTTTTTAAGAGAATGATTTTAAATGATGATAAGAGAATTCTTGCCATAGTTTTGAAATTTATTCCTAAATGATGATAAGAGAATTCTTGCCATAGTTTTGAAATTTATTCCTCTTTTCTATTATTAGGAACAATGGATAAAAAGGAAGTGTTTTGGATTTTGATTTTGATTTTTAATTTTGCCCAAGGATGATCAAAAACTATGTGTGGATGAACGTGATAAGTTTTTGATTAACTATACATTTATTCCCTAATGCTTAGTGATTAATTTTATGTTATGCTCAAGATAATTATTTTGGATCATATTTTGTTTTAGTTACAAGTTGGAGGAACAAGAACCAAAATGAGCTAAAAACATGTCTTGGAGTTGTTCTACTGATGTTCGGTTTTATTTTCCTTCATAGAGTAACAAGGAGATGGATTAAGGACAAAATGGGATAAAAAATACAAGAAATAAAGTTATTGTAAAACATTAGAGACACAAAAGTGGATATACTCCTCACCCTCTGAAAAGTTATGAGAAGCTAAACTTTATCTTTGTAGTTCAAAACAAAATTTGAGGTCAACAAACATGTTTGAGCATTTATTAATCTATTAATGTTATTCTTACTCTTTTTTGGAATTGTTTATGTTATTCTATGATTAATGTTTTGGGATTAATGTTTGAATGATTTAGATGTTCCAAATAGATTATTCATGTATGAACTTATTGCTAGAATCTAGATTACAAAGCATAATCATCATAACTCTAATTCACTTATGGTAAACTACTACTCACGCATCATTAGGGATAACATAACATAGGTTAAATGACCTAAGCTTATGTGGTTGTTGCCTAGCTTAGCCTATTTTCCTATTTTGTATTGTGATTTTCACACTAAATCTAGAGAGCTTATTCTAGGTTGTCTAATAGCTAGACCTAATTAAAGAGCTTATTTTAATTAGATACAGCCTAAAGGAAAAGTGGGATTATTAAAGCTTGTTATTAATATATGATTAATAGTTTCACAAAGAGGTATGAAAAAAACATGATGATTAATTGTGCACATTTGGGTAAAGGTTGAGATTAAACCATCAGTTTGATTGAAACCCATTAATTAATCCTATAATTATTGTACTGTTTGATTTGATTTACCTTCATTAGTTTAGTTTTATGTTATTTTCTTAATCCAATTCAATCAACTTCCCCCAAACAAATCTTAAATGTTAATTTATTGATTGCAAAAACTAAGCATACACTCTCTGTAGATATGATCTTTACTTACCACTATTAGAAATTTAGTTATGCAACGTTAGGTTTTATTTTCTGAACTATTTGATGTACATCAAAATACTATACATATGTCCATACTCAATAGATTTACACATCAAAGTAGATGTAATAAAACAACATAAATAAAACAAACCATTATTGTAGAAAAATGCAATGGGTGCAAAATATATGGAAATATTCAAAGGGTATGAAATTGTTCAATGATCTTTACAAGTACATCTTTGTAGTTTATGGGAATAAAAAACATACTAGAAGAAATCCTTAAAGATTTATAGCCCTTTTAGATCTTTAATAAAGTTTTTCCTTGTAAGAATAGCCACCTGAATTCATCATAAAATTCATCAATGTCCTAAATCTATGTAGTTCAAGCACTATAAATGCTTCAACCATATCAAGGTTATTAAAGGAGATATTTTGTTTTTTTTCTCATAACAATTCTTACAGGAGTTTAAACATACTATGATGGAAATAATTAGATTATTATAGTTCTAATTTTTGAAATATTTGGTTTTATCGTAACAACTTACAATGTTAAATTTGAATTCCTCATTCTTGTACTTAAGCTTCTAATCTACCAACATATTACACAAGCTTGTATTCTCCTCCTTCCGACATTTCAACTCTACACCCAACTATATCAATTGATTATTAAGCCTTTTCTCCATTATCATAATCTTTTCTAAAAATAAAGTCATAGCAATAATGAAAAAAAGACATCCTCAACCTCATCATTTTATTTGATAATCCCATGCAACTCCCTATATACCATGTCATAGTAGTTATTGACAATAGAGATGATCTCAAATAAATCAAAAGTTAAATATATACAGTCCCATACATATGAAAGGTAAGACTAAGAAAGACAAAGAGACAAGGAACTGATATTGTTTTCAGTTGTGGTGTTTTCAAGTGTTAAAGCGTACCCTTTTGTAAAATAATTACCCAAAACTTAAGGTAAGTGCACCTATTGCTGGAAAATAATATGGTGATAAATAGGGTATTGATCCTATGAAGAAGTTATAATGGTTCAAAATATTCTTTTACTATTTAATAGTCAATAATTAAAGTAGAATGATTTGTTGATGGATAATTGATAAAATGAAATAAAAATAAACCTAAATAAATCATTAAACAAAAAGATCTTAACTAAGTAATCAAGCAAACGATTCATATCTGAATAAATATCTAGACAAGTACTTCCTTTAGTATCATCTTTATAATTATGATTCAATAAATTTAAACAGTATTTATTTTTTGGACTAAAAAAACTGTTAAACTATGAAATTTCTCTCTCATGACACAAAAATATATCTTAAGTTGATTAATTAGTATCTTCACTGAATTAAAAACCCCCTAAGAACGCATTATATTTGATTTGCATGGAATATGAACATTTTTTATTAAGGTATTTTGTTTGATTTTAATGTTAAATCACCTCGTTTTACTTGGTTTTTAATATCTTTTTAATATCTTGTCTTATAATGGTGTAACTTGAACCTTAGGATGATATTATTTAAGAATTAAAAGCAAATACATGTAAAAACATTCTTCTAGATAAACACAATTTGAACACACTAGTATGACATCTTATGCCTTAGAAGATCAAGCGCAAAAAATTAAATAGAATAAACCATGACCACATAAGAGATTATATAAGTAAGAGAGACATGACTGTGCTAAAGGTTGTTTATTTATCTAGAAAAAGTAATGAAATCCACAACTTGGATACATGATAATTCTAAAGGTTATATCTATCGCTTAAAGAAACCATTGAGGCACACAGGTTAGGCTATGGTTAGAGTTTTATCTTTTAATTTTTGTTATTTTGAAAATCATAGTGTAAATTTTTTGATAAATTAATATGATATAATTTATTATATGAGATATACTACCAGGAGATATCTTTATTGGTCTTAATGTTAATTTATTCATGTGGTGATTAAATATAAGTTTAATTCATCTGTGGAGAACTCGATAGGGCCTACTTATAAGTGGATTGTCTTATTTTAATTCTCTTTTGATCAATTTTCTTATCATTAATTTCCTTACAACTTTTTGAGTAATTTATTATAATTTTTCTTATATTTTATTATCCAAAAATCCATAAAATTCATCTTTTTTATTTATTTTCGTTAGACTAATTAATAGTGATAGGCTTCTTATCCATATTATTCATGGTATTTGACCTTTACTTACCAATATATTACTTATCGATGATCGTTGCACTGTCTACTTAGATAATAATTTAATATGGAAAACTTCGTACCATTAACATTAAAAAACATATCAACATAACACTCCCCAAGTTTTTGGGACTATTGTTGGCAAAGTTATTGGCTTTAGGAAACCTATTTATTATTTTTCTAGTCTTGTATAGTTCTTTTATTTTATTATTATGATATATCTTTTTATTATTTCTCTTCATTAAATTTGCTCTATATGTTTTTTTCCTTTGTTTCACTTTATTTTTATTTACTCAACCTATAAGAGTGAGTGTGGATTATAATAAGAAGCTGACAGCCCCATATTTGTTGAAGTAGATATAGAACTTAAGAGAATCTTATGTCAAAATCTAAGAGACAAGATCAAACAAAAACTTAGAAATATATCAGAATTACAACCTAAAAGTATAGAAAAACAACGGACAATAATGATGGATTATTTCAAACTATCTAAATCAAACATTATAAGGCTGGAGATAAATGCACACTAGTTCAAGATTTAAGTCCAGTGTAATCTAAATTCTTTAATAAAATGTACATTTTGATGTATGATTTGATAAGGATCTCAATGCACTTATCACCGACTTCTTAAAGATACGTGAAACAATTAATATCAATAGGGGTTATAATGACACCATTAGGCGAGGTTGTTTCCATTCACACTAAGGAATTAGGATAATTAATGGCTTAAAGCATTACCAGTTAGATCAATCACCACTTAGGAGCATCTAGTAGAGAAATTTATTGCCGAATACTTCCACCATTTAAGACAATAAACCTAAGGAACAATATCTCTTCCATTCAGTAGTTCAACAACGAAAGGTTGCATGAAACGTGAGAGAGATATAATGATCAAATAAGTGTGTACACTATGGCCTTCCCATATAAATATAGTGTTAAACATTTTATAATGGATTAGAGGATCATATAAGGTAAAATATAGATTCTTCAGTCAGTAGAATATTAAATAATAAGACTTAAAAGGCTACTTTAAAGTTAATAAAAGAGATGGTCATTAACAACTATCATTAGTAGTTAGGAAGGGTGAGAGAAAGAGGAAATCCTAGGGTTGAATTAATAGAAAAATTGGAATATATTGGAAGCTTATAAAGATAAAATAATCAATATAATAAGACATAATTTAGGATAGAGAAATCATCCAAATTTCTCTTGGATTTATTAGCAAACTCTAAGAGATCCATTGTTAAGTTTTTCAACAGCCTTTGCATAAAGATAAGTAGTCCATTCTAAAAGATACGATAGTAGATTTTATGCAAGCAACAACTTCTCAATTCCAAAAATCGTAAAGCTTCAATGATGAATCTCAAAGTTTAGATAGGTCAACTAACTAAGGTAATCATAAAGAGAATAAAAGGAAATTTTCCTAATTACGCTAGACCTAACTCTAAGGAGTATGTGAAGGAGATTACCCTAAAGGGTGAGGAATTAAGCAACATCAAGAAAAAAGAAGAGAGCAAGATAAGGAAACCATTGGAGGAGTGTAAATTGAGAACTCCTTACTTTACTATTTTATTTTATAAAATTAAGAAGGAAAAGACTGGTACTCAAGAGGAGTTCAAAGAAGTTCCTCAAGAAGAAGATCTAAAAGAGGAGGACCTTAAGGAGGAAAAAATAAGTTAAATCAAGACAAAATACTACCAAAGTTAGACAACCTAGGAAGTTTTAGAGAACATTATCACTATATAGTTGGAATTAACATACTTTTCTAAGAAGCTTTATGGTTTAGGTTACAACGATATTTTAGACAATGTCCAAAAAATTTCAAACGAAATTGTCCACAATCTATGCCATGAGAGTGTCACATACCGTAATTCTAAAATGTTAAAATATAAGGATCAACATTAGATCACCATTTTCAACTTTCTTTTTATTTTTTTGCAATTTCTTCAAACACTCATTACCCAAATTGATTTCCAAGTGAAACCCATTATAATTTCAATATTTTCCATCACCTTTCATTAAATTCACTCACTTTTTAACTACCAAATCTTACTCATTTTTAGGGATTTTTATGTTCTTCTCTTATTCATTGCTTATATTTTCCTTTACACACTTGATACAACAACAAAGGTGAGTTCACAACCATCCACAAGAAAAAGGATGAATATTAGATCCATTTGAGGAACATTTAGTAACCGATAAGAGCAGCCTCTCCATTTTAGCAGATGTTAGGAATTTAGATGAAATAAGGCATAATATTGGTCTCACCTCTATCTCAACTACCTTCTACTATCTGGAATTTCTCATCACAGTTTCCAAGTGTAAGTTATACGATTGTTTACCATTTATTGAAAGAATCAAATCCAGAGTGATGACATGGAAAAAATCCTATCTTATACTATGAGAATAACACTCATCATTTCTATTCTAAATAGTTTGCGTCTAAGTGGAGTGAAGTAACTATCCCTAAAAAACATGGGAGCCTTGGGATCATCTCTATTACCACAATGCATAAAGTATTAATATGTAAGAGGCTACAGAGATTATATACTGATCATAACGCATTATGGATCAAATGGATGCATAAATATTACTTGAAATATATGAATTTCTGGCAACCTAATTACTCTAAGGATGGCTTTTCAATTATTAAATAGATGATGAATTTGAGGGAGATCATATATCCTAGCATTAAACACAAAATTGGTAACGATGAAAAGCCATGGATATGGTTCAAAATTTGGCTTAATAGAAACCATATTGTACATATTTTTCCATTACATCAACTAAGGAATTGAATGCTACTTAATCTTAAAGTATCATCATTGATTGTGAATGGAGAATGGCTAGTAGATTCCAATAACTCCCGAAATACTTGCCATGATTAACTAATATTGAGAATAATGATGCTATATCTGGAGGTTGAATCTGAATGCCAATTCTCTAATTATTCTTGTTACCAACTATTTTTAAATAGTTATATCGATGTCCCTTGTTCATTACATGACTTGCGATCAAGAACAGGCTTAAAACAAAGAGCCAATGACACGATAATGTGGATGATACTTGCATACTTTGTAACATGGCAGTATAGGATATGGATCACCTTTCCTTCCTCTATAGCTACTCCAAAGTAATCTAGAGTAATGATGTGCCTAAATAAGTTCTAAAAATACCTAGGCTATCCTACTCGCAAGTATACGTGGCAATTATAGCGATTACCTAGGGTCGTCTCCCACAAAGGAGAAATTGGTCCACTTAAATTAACCTCGAATAAAAAAATATAAAAATAAATGCAATCTTAAACATTCAATCCTAATTTGTTGAGTGAAGATTTTAAAGAAAATCACAAATAGATTGAAAAGTAAACATAATCAACTAGAAGAAAAGATAAATAGATTAATTGAAATGGAAGACTCTTGAGAATTAATTGTGAGAACCTTTAAGATTCTTGCTATAGTAATGGTCTAAATGTTATGCATTTAGTGGGTATTCAATTCCTGATTTTATAGTAAATCTTATTGTTTTTTATGGAAGCAAATATGAGGCTTATAGTAAATCTTATTATTCCATGGCTATTATTTCTATATTTTGCCTTATGAATAACATTATGGATAAAATGTTTTTAGTGATTAATTATTAGGGCTTAGCCACAGCAACCCTAGTTATATATAAATTATATTTACGTAATTAATCACATAAAGTTTAGAGACTTTTAAATGTAAGTAATTATTTTAGGAAAACAAATTTTATCCCACGGGAATTTTTATTATATTTGAATAATTAATTAGGATGAAATATTAAATTATTTTTCTAATTTACCTACAGGTATTAAAAATGGTGTATAATTTGATAGTATTATCATATAGTTTAACATAAATTTGTTTGAATTAAAAATTTAGCCCAAAGGTAAGTTTTATGTCATTTGATGTATGTCTTTTAAGATATGTTTAGCATTGATAATACATATAAATATTTTGAAGTCTCAATTTATTGATAAGTAGCATGTATATTTAACTTATGCAACTATTCAAATTCTTATTTTCTATAATACAAGTTATGAAATTCCTAAACTAAGGGGTGAAAACTATAAGATTTTGAAGGACAGAATTCTTCTTCATTTGGGGTGGATGGACATTGATTATGCTATCTGGAAGGACGAACCATCTATGATAACATAGGTAGCACTACAGCTAAAATTGCACTTTATGAATGTTGCGAGTGATCTAATCACCTAAATGTGATGTTCATTAAAGAAACAATTTCTGCTAGATTCGTAGTTTCGTAGAGCAACATGCCAATGTTCTCTACTGAAGGTTATTGATGAGCATTTCAAAACTTCAAACAATGCACTTGCAATCACCCTAATTATGAAGTTTTCATTTACAAGACTCATCGATGTCTGAGGTGTGTGTAAGCATATCATGAAAATGACGGACATTGCAACTCAGTTAAAGAAACTAGAGGTTGAGATGTCTGATTCTTTCCTAGTGCATTACATTTTGAACACCCATACACCAACATATAGACCCTTTAAAATCTCTTATAATACACACAAGGATAAGTAGTCAATAAATGAATGAATGACCATATGTGTCCAAGAGGAAGGGAGATTATTGATGGAACAAGGAGAAAATTCGCAGAGGGCACATATGGTTGTTCAAGGAAAGAAAAAAAATCAAGCCAGCTCAGCGCAAAAGATCAAATACCTATCCAAGTTGACATTAAGAAGGAACCCAAGTGCTTCTTTGTCAAGAAAAAAGGACACATGAAGAAGGATTGTGTCAAACGTAAAGAGTTGTTTGAAAAGAAAGGTAATTTAACCTCACTAGTTTGTTTTGAATCTAATATGGCCTAAGTTTCTCTTGAAACATAGTAGATTGATTCTGGTTATACAATCCATATTACAAATGTGCTGCAAGATTTGCAAAAGCAAAGGAAGCCAGTGAGAAGTGAGTAGTATATCTTATGCGGAAACAAGATACCCTCATATGTGGAGACTATTGAGGATTGCAATTGAATTTTATGTACTGGTTTTATTTTAAAACTAGAAAAGACATTGTATATTCCCAATTTCTCTAAGAAATTGATTTCAGTTTCAAGAATTATGCTATTTAGATATCCCTTTCATTTTCAAACAAATCTTTAAAGCTACATTATAAACTTGAATTTATTAGGAATGGTACAATATTTGATGGTCTTTTCCATTTTAATTTACAAGATAAATACCTATTACAATGCAACATATATTCATGCTGGAACAAAATGTTGTGTGATGAATGAAAAATCCTCTATTTTGTGGCATTAGAGACAAGGCATATCTCTATAGAAAGGATTAAAAGATTGGTAACTAACGGAGTACATAATACTTTAGATTTTACTAATTTTGATATTTGTATGGATTGCATAAAGGGAAAGCAGACTAACAAATGAAAGAAAGGTTTCAAAAGAAGTTTAGTTATATTAGAAATCATACATATGGATATTTGTAGTCTAGATATAGACTTGTACGGTCAGAAATACTTTATCTCATTTATAGATAATTGTTCACGATTTATGTATCTCTACTTACTTCATAACAATAATGAAGCATTAGATGCTTTTAAAATGTTCAAAGTAGAAGTAGAGAAACAAAAAGGTAAGCAAATTAAGATCGTAAGATCTAATAGAGGTGGGGAATATTATGGTAGTTATATTGAAGGTGGATAAGCACCTGGTCCTTTTGTGAGCTATCTTTAAGAAAATATGATAGTAGCCCAATACACTATGCCTACATCTTCAGACTAGAATGGTGTGACAAAAAGAAGAAATCGAACATTATTGGACATGGTACAGAACATGTTAAGTAGCTCCAAAATTTCCAAGTCCTTATGGACTGAAGCTCTTAAGATGGTTGTGTATATATTAAATCGAATACTAACTAAGGTTATTCAAAAGATGTCATTTGAGTTATTTAAAGGCTGAAAATCAAGTTTACAATATATTACGCATTTGGGAATGTCATATAAAGTAATAATTTATAATCCACAAGAGAAGAACTTGGACCCAAGAACCATAAGTGGATATTTCATTGGATGTACCAAACGGTCTAAATGATATAGTTTCTATTGTCCATCATATCACATTAAAATTGTGGAATCAAAAAATGTAAAATTTCTTGAG
>JANZLF010000009.1:4106094-4117439 GCA_026546835.1 Erythroxylum foetidum | reverse complement strand
CCATATACACACATGTGCATAAATGAATGCTTATAATTGTGCAAAATTATTAATGTGTGTGCAACGTATTGCATAAAAGGGTTGCACAGGTTAAAATTCCATAGTCAGGCGTTTCCAAAATTTGAAAGCAAATGCTAATCTGGAGCGTATTGTGAGTAGGTCGAGATGGTCTCATTTCATTATGTGTTCTGTTTGAATTTGTATTGATTGACTGTTGAATGTTCATATAAATGGTGATGGATTGTGATTTGATTGTGGATTCTGGACAGAAGGTCTGATGACTGTGTATTGGGGGACTTGTGATATTGAAGTGCTACTTGAATATGAATTGGAAGAATTATGTGTATTTAATGTGATTGAAAAATGTGTTTTGAATGCGTATTATATGAGTGATAAGTGCCGGACCACGGTCCGATGACAAATGTCTTTTGAATATGCATTGCATATGTATGAGAATATGTTTCTCAACTCAACTATTGAATGCCAGACTACGGTCCGATGACATGTGAAAGTGAGTGAATGGGAATAGGCCAATGTGATTGATGCATTTCATTATATGAGGTATGAAATATAATGGCTGTTGTGACCAGAGTCACCACCGATCAGCGCTTAAGCTCATCGAGTAAAAATGAGCTTCGAGCTCAAAAGTGATTCAGAGCCTCAGGCTCAACATTTAATGAACCATGTATCCTCCAAACAAATAAGGGACAGTTATTAATGAACCCTACATGGGACAGTTTAGGCACTCGGTCACAACAAAATAAAAAATAAAAAATGAGTCTCATGTGCATTGCATGTGCATAATATGAATGATAAGTGTATCGAAAGTGAAATAATGTGAAATGTGTGAATTATGTGTTATGTGACTGGGTGAGCCATCGATGATGGTCACTCACTGAGTTCGCAAAATTTACCCAAAATTTGCAATTATTTTTCAGGTTTTGAATAATACTCCGTTAGGTAAACAGGAGTATAATTACTACATGCAAGGGAAAGATAGAAGACGGAATCAGTTCGCGTCTGCATTGTGTCTCTTTATTTTTCACACTGAATTACATTTTTCGCAAATTATTGTATTTTGTGTATTTGAGTATATTTGTTGTGTATAACTTACCGATTGGGAAAAAGTTTTGCAAAATAAAGTGATCAAAGTGTAATATGTTTTGTTTTCAGATTGGGCTAATCGAAATTCTAGTTTAAAAAAATTGGTAACTCTTGTAAACAAAATGTTTCTGAATAAAAGTGAGCTCAAATTTGCGATTATTGATTTTCACGTAAGTTTGAAAAAAAATATACCGAATTTTGATTGTTTAGTGATGTAGCACGCCACTCTCGTAGGACACGGACTCAGATATCACCATCGATGTCGGGTTTGAGTCAAGCAGGAGTGGGGTGTTACAAAAATAACTACATTAATTCTAAAAAAAGAGATAAGTCATTATAGCATAAATACAATTCATCATCTCCATACACTTTAGTCTCATGTTACTATCAACACAAGTATTAAAACAATGAAATAGTGAATACTAAGTAAACTATAAAAAGATAACAAAGTAAGATAAGTTCAGTAAATAAACAAGAAACACTACAACAGATGAATAACTGAGCAAGCAAACAAAGATCCAGTGAATGAGGTGTGGTGGTCTCATGTACCTCTCAAGCTTCCCACATTAGCTCTCGCCTTCTGCTTCGGCTTGTTCTCACTACATGGTCAAAGGCTTGGTTCAGCTTCCAAATCTCTACCATGTTTCTCTCTCTTTCCCTAACTCTCTCTATTCTCTTCCTTTCTTCCTTCTTTTTCTTTACTTTCTCTCTCCCAAAGTGTCTCTAGTGTATTGAGTCAAGAATGAAGAGTGAATGATAAATGATTGATAAGCCGCCACTCTCTATTCCCTTTCTATTTGTAGTATGAGTCTAGGTTTATGGTTTTGAGCCATCACCCCTACCCATGACACATGATAAGTTGATGAATTAAAGAAAACAAATGGGTCACGGGGATGACAAGTTAAATCACCACGGTGGTGACACTTGTTGCCACTTTTCTTTTTTTTTTTCCCTCTTTTCATGAAAAATTTACGTGACTTTTCCTTCAACATTCATGCAAAATTCACGAAATAATCCAATTAATATTTATACAATATTCACATCATTTCTACTCAATTTACCTTACATTTGGACAAAAACTTAAAGATTTGTAACTAAAATCAAGATATGAAGATAATTAAAAGCAATATAACTTAGACACAAGTAGAATATTGCATATGTTTCCAAATCATAACTATTAGGTACAATTGGGAACAAGCATTGAATTGGATCATTAGAAATTCTAAGGAAAAACTAATGTTTCTCTTTACAAGGTAGCCTTCACTTTCACCGTCTATATTATTTGGAAAGAAAAAAAATGCCAGAAGATTCACTGAAAAGATCATATGATTGCAAACCCGATCAGAGCTAACATCTATGCCAAAAATGCCGAGGAGAGTCTCTCTTTAGAAATGAAAAGTAGTTGGAGTTTATAACTCATCTTAGTTTTTTACTTTTAAGGCATATGTACTGCTTTCCCTTTTGGATCACATAGGCTAATAGCCAAAAATTTATTGTAACTTTGTAATAGTATCATAAATACATGATTTAATTTTCAAAAAATTAAATTTTAATATAAATATCAGGAATTAAAACATAACTTCGACCATAATAAATTTGGAAAAGAGAGTTCCCCGCCGTGTTGTTTAACGGAGCGGAAGGCTTATTGCCTGAATCGCCTAATTAGTATATAATTTTGGGTAATGAAATAATCTAATTAGCAGTTATTTAATAGAAAGGAAGGCTTTTGTCCATTTTGACGTTTCAGGAAAGATTATCTTTCTCTAGTGTTATTTTTATATTTCTGCTTAAAGAAACAAAGTCGTATTTGAGAAAGGTTTTGTTATAAATGCATTGATCCAAACCTTGTTAATATAATATTAATAGTATGCATTTATTTTGTATTTCATTATAGCTTACAAACTGATGTTGTCGCTCTCGCTCTCTCTCTCTTTCTGCTATTTTAGTCAGAGAAGCCCGATTCCCTGCCTCACTTGTCTCTCCTTTCCCTCTCAGCAAACAAAACTTCTGCTCTCTTTCATGTTTTCAACTGTTGCCTTTTGACTTTTCCAACTCCCGGTCCTAAGTTTGGACCCAGCCTAAATGCATCCCACCAGCGTCACACCGTCGCTGCCGTCGGAGCAACCGCCACAAACACTCCTCGACCTGATCGCTAGCGTCCTCTCACTCCTCCTCTTCTCGTCCCTGAACGTCCAGTGTTTCACCGGACGGTGGCAAGTGATTCGCACCAAACTCACCTCTCTCCAGTCATCGCTCTCTTCGCTCTCCCTTTCTCCTCACTGGTCCCAAAACCCGATCCTCCACACACTCCTCCCTTCTCTTCTCTCCACTCTCCAACGCCTCCACTCTCTCTCTCACCAATCCTCTCTCTCCTCTTTCAATGGGGGTAAGCTTCTCTTTCAAAGCGACCTCGACATCGCATCCTCTTCTCTCTCCAGTCACCTCCACGACCTCGATTTGCTACTCCGATCTGGAGTCCTCCACCAATCCAATGCCATCGTTCTCTCGCAGCCTGGTCCTGGCTCCGAGAAGGAGGAGTTGATCTTCTTCGTTCGGGATCTTTTCACTAGGCTTCAAATTGGTGGGGTCGAGTTTAAGAGGAAAGCCATGGAATCGCTTCTTCAGCTACTAAACGACAACAAGAAGTCTGCGAGCGTTGTCGCTAAAGAGGGGAATGTTGGGTATTTGATCGGGTTGTTTGATTTTAACAACACCCAGAATTTGATACGAGAGCACGCGGTTTTGTCTGTGTCGATACTGGCTTCGGCTAACGATGAATCCAGGAAGATTGTGTTTGAAGAGGGAGGTTTAGGGCCTTTGTTGAGAGTTCTAGACACTGGGTCTATCCCCTTGAAAGAGAAGGCGGCGATTGCTATTGAGGCAATAACTAGTGATCCTGAAAATGGTTGGGCGATTTCGGCCTACGGTGGCGTTTCTGTGTTGATTGAAGCGTGCCGATCCGGTTCACAAGCTACCAAGACTCATGCTGCTGGGGCTCTTAGGAACGTTGCCTCTGCGGAGGACATCACAATGGCTCTGGCAGAGGAAGAAGCGATACCTGTTCTACTCAATCTGTCGATTTCAGGCTCTAACGCCGCACAAGAAAAAGCAGCCAATTGCATCCAAATACTTGCATCTTCTGGTGAGTATTTTCGGACACTGATACTACAAGAAAAAGGTTTGCAGAGGTTAATGGAATTGATTCATGATTCGTCAAGTGCGGATACAATAGAGCACGTATTGCGAGCACTCAGCTCACTCTCAGTCTCAGATTCAACATCTCGTGTCTTATCATCATCAACTGGATTTATCATTAACCTGGGAGAATTTATCAAACACGGAAATTTAACCGTGCAACACATTTCTGCGTCCCTTCTCGCTAGTTTGTCAATAAGCGACGGGAACAAGCGAGCAATTGCGAGTTGCATGAGCTCATTGGTGAAGCTAATGGAGTCACCGAAGCCGGTGGGTCTACAGGAGTCAGCTGCGTTTGCGTTAGTGTCCTTGTTGACCGTTCGATCCAATAGGAAAGAATTGATAAGAGATGAAAAAAGCGTTATGAAATTGGTTCTAATGTTGGATCCCACGTACGAGCTCGTCGCCAAGACGTTGCCGGTGATGGTGGTGGTGGCGCTGTTGAGTGGAGGAAGCAATGGGTGCAGAAAGAGGCTTTTGTCTGCCGGAGCGTACCAACGTTTGCAACGATTGACGGAGATGGAGGTCACCGGAGCTAAAAAAGCGTTGCAGAGACTTGCCGGAAATAGACTCAAGAGTATCTTCTCCAGGACATGGAGGGAATGACGACAGGAATAACTAATCCCGCCAAGAAAGGTACGCGATTTTGAAGGGTAAAACTGGAACTCGAAATTCTCCGTTGATTTATCACCACATTAAGGATAATATAACTTGAAAGTACAGTTTTACCCCTCGTCCGGAATTTATGGACCGGCCATTCAATGTCTCGTAAGATATGAGCTAATGTTGTGCACAGCTCACAAAAGTGCGGTGGCTTAGCCTTAACCCCATGAATTAAGGAATCATGTAAAAGTAGGAGCTAATTCCCGATTTCTTTACTGTAAAATGGACCAAGATGGTGAGCATTTTACCGTGTTTTGTTAGCTTTAGTTAACACCCCTATTGGTGCCGGATTTCTTAACTGTAAAAGTGACCAAGTTGGTGAAACCTTTACTGTGTTTTGTTTGCTGTAGTTAACACCCGTATTGTGTATTCTTATAACTGCAGGAGGCAGGAGGCCTTGTGGATTTTCTAACTCTCAAAGAACCGGGACTCCCATGCCCTGTGTATCATTTGGCGGCAACATACTTTCGTATACTACTACTAAAGAAAGTTTATACAATACTCTACTCTTGATTATGTGATAAGATGTAGGAAAGGAGCAAGGATGCGGTTTTTTTGGGAGTATCCTCATTTGATTTTAATTTTTGATGTTAATTTATTCACTCATGGAGTTGAGGACTATCTATTTGTATACATTTCCCTATCCTATGTTTTCTCCATTTCTTCATTAACGAATTGTTTGGCAATGTAAATCACCAAGTCTGTATGAATGAGATTATCTAACATTGTTTTTCTTTTTACTTTCAAAATCTGAAGAGTGTTGTTTTTTTTTTTTAAATCTTTGTATATTTGGTAGTTTTCATTTTTATGTACATTCTTAAAACAGTGGAACTGGACTGGACCCCAAGTTGTGTTGGTTTTTATCGTAGATTGGTAACGGGAGGTGGGTCCTGTTGCTCGTTTTTAATAAGAGAGAAAAATTGTTATGTTATTATAAATGATATCATATTAATTTAAAATTTAAAAATAGTATTAAAATTTTAATTTAATATAAAATAATCTAATCAAATCTAATAAGATCTACTTGACTGGTGAGCTGAGCAGAAATGGGTTTTAAAAGAAAAGTAACCGAGTCCAAGACTTAAGAGAGGGAGGCTCGGCGCAGAAGTAGGATAAAAGGGGTTAAGATTTGTTGTTTAATATCATTCTATTTTATTCTATTTTTAGTTATTTATTTTGTAAGATTTATGTTAAATTTATATAAAATTTATATAAATAAATGACTGAAATTTATTAAATATATGTAATATTAAAAAAATATATATAAATTCAGAAATAGGGTGTTGGCGACAAGAATTGCGGGTTCCAAATCCGATAGACAAAATTCACAGCCAGCGACCTCACATAGGAAAGCCATTATATAATAACAATCTTATGTGTGGGTCCACAAGATCACATGTCATTGCCTGCTCTTTCACCGTCTTTTTCATTCGCATCATATGCGATTAGACGGAAGGGAACGAATGTGTATGCCCCGTGAACTTTCCCTTTTAAATCAATGCTTAAAGGCTTCTCCTCTCTCACACACGTCGTCACTGCCTGGCTTTCACGGTTGTAGTTATGTACTTTTGCTCAGCTTTTTCCCTTTTCTACTTCCCGCCAAAATTCACGGTTCACAATGGTTACTTTTTAACCAAACAAAAATATTTTTCTGGAAATTAAAAGTAAATAAAATGTTAAATCGAGAGTACATCAAAGTGCAGTGTCAGTTGCATACACCCGAATCTAGTAGATATACAATTAAGGAACTGCAAAACTTGGTTTTATTTAGAAATAAGAAATAGACCAGACTATTACTAATCTAATGATGGAATACCATTCAAACTAGCTAACTAATATAAAAGAGACTCAATGCGCTCGTCTTACTTCTTTGCTTTGATCTGCATTAATTCCTCTTGTTTTCTATCATGAGTTGGGACAATATGCTGAATTAGCCGAGGCTCTAGTCTAAGCTGTTGCTTTTTCCATTGTCTATTCACTTTCACTTTCAATGTCTCTGATCTTGGCATCATTTGACTATCATTTCTAAGTCGAACGTCTATCTTAAGTTCTAGTTGAGTGTTATGCGCAGGCTAATCTTCACTTTTTTTTTTCTCTTTGACAAAGATTGTTTCTCTAGCCTACCCTTCTCTTAGTCTCTGTACAAAAGATTCACTACAAGAAAATTTAGTTTCTACAATTATTATTAATGATTGTTACAAATAAAAAAATGGTCGTTAAAGATTATAGCAATTAAAATTGGGTTGGTTACAGATAGTCACTATAAAATTATTATTAAAAGTTCTCAGTGACGAGTTATTACGTTCGTCGTTAAAAATGCATTATTAACAACTATTTGAAATTGATCACTAAAGGTAAAATTGTTAGCGATCAAATTTATACTTGCTAATACAAAATTTCATGGTTGCTGTAATGTTAGAATGGTTGCTGTAATTATGCATATTGTAATCAAATTATTTTTGTTGCTAAAAAATAATCTTATACCAACCAAGCAATAGTTACTATAGCTATTCATACTATGATCAAATTATTTTTGTTAGTAAAAAATAATCTTATAGCAATCAAGTCAATGTTTACTATAGCTATTCATACTGCGACCAAATTGTAAAAAATAATCTTATAGGAACCAAGTCATTGGTTGCAGTTATTTTTATCTGGTTACAATAAATAGTGTATTAAATTTCTTTTAATAACCATGTTATGACGACATGATGCTGTTGCTAAAAATTTACTTTTAGCAACCAATAATTTGTTGCTATAGTTTTAATAACATCATAAATTGTATTATATTCACTATAATTTAGCAACAAAAAATTAATTATTAGTCACTAGAGTGTATGTGTTAACCACCAAAACTTGGTCGCAAAAATAATTTGGATGGTTCCCAATGTATACATGCCAATAACCAAAATTGATTGCAAAAATAATTCAAATTGGTTGCTAAAATTTATACAATAGAAACCAAATAAATACGTGGTTGGAGAAAATTATTTCAATTGGTTATTAACAACAAATTTGAAGTAGTTCATGTTTTAACACTTCAATACCTCTAATTATATATACATGATCATATTCATTGAAACCATAAATTACAAACACATAATCAAAAGAAAATATAAACCAATTTATCTAAATACTCCACGAAAAAATAATTTTATGAACATGACTTAATCTCCTGTGTCAAAATTCTCTATATACATATTTAAATGTACGAACAAGTTTTAAAAAGGAGTTCACAAGACCTTCACCAATGGAACTCCAAGACAGACTTGCAATATTGAGTTTTGGTGGATGTTCATAGAGTCTTGCAACAGCATATCTTGCTATAAGGCCACCTAATGAATGAGCAACAAAGGAGATCTTCCATACTTCAGGCCTACGTCTGATAACTGCCAATACCTGCAACAGACACGAAATCTATTTTTTTTTAGATTGCCCACAGCCACTTCCCGAAGACAAAAGGAACATATAGCAAATAGAATGCAACAATTGGAGCATCCCCAGGAGAAAAGTAGTCATACCTCTTGAGCTAACCTTTCACCCATCAAATCAACACCATCAAGTGTTAGTTTTGAGAAGTTGCATTCACTGCCTGCATTGAAGATATTGAGGGTGGCAACATCATTCACAAATGAAATTCCCTAACGGGGGTATACTAGAAGAACATATATACATTCATTGCTTCGCTATGTATGTAGCCGTCTGTTTAATCATGGCCAGTCACAAGTTAAAGTAAACAACAATGCAAGAACCCTGACAATCATTTTAAAGCACCATGAACTTCAAAAGAGTAGTTTAGAATTCTCTAAATGGAGATAAGATGACATTTATGCATGGAGCACGGCATTGTAATGCATCTCCAATAAAGCCTTTTTTTTTGGTATTGCGGACACTCCAAAAGAAATTTTTTTAGAAGTGATATCTATATGATCAAGAAAAAAGGAAATTCATTGTCAACAGGATGCAAAGCAATTTCTAATTTACTAAAATGTTGGATAACTATATAGCATCACGGCTAATTAACAAGAACTGAAACATTCGATGCACAATCACTTTGTCAGGAAGTCTCTTCACAAACTGCTCTGCAGCATATCTCCAATCGGCAAAACTGCACAGAGAAGTTTCAATGAACTTGTTTCTTAGAACTACTTGAACTCCAAAAGGTGGATTTAGCCCCATGATCTATTCAATTAGTAAAGAGTAGTTAAAACATTGGGAAAACTTCAACAATGATTTTGTCTTTTCACCATTCTTTTATCAGAGAGAAAAATGAGTCTTACCAATCGTGAACCACTTGTTGGAACCTCAACAGGATGAACTGTCATCCAATCCCTCCTCTCGAAGTTGAAATCATTCTGTCACAAAGCAATGTATTTAACAATATATTGCAAATGAGTTCTACAATTATATTGCAAATGGATATGAAGAACAAACTCATGCACAGAGCTCGACACCAAATACAAAAGAATGCATCAGAAGAGCAGTAATAAAAGAAACTTGACCAGATCATAATAACTGGACTTACCAAATTATGTAGATAAACCAGAACATCACAAATTACAAAACATTTTGAAGCCAATCAAAGAAACAATTAAACCTAAATACTAAAATCTTACACAGGAAATCTAAAAACAAGATCAGATTTTGGAATTTATAAAAGGGACCTTGGTACAATTATGCCTTCAGATTCATGCTTATCTTCATGAGCATATGTAATAAATTTACCAAGTTTATAATTAGTTTCTTCTTATTAACCTTATACAGTTAACATAAACGATACTACATACTGATAAGGTACATGTATACAAATGCTCATTTGTTTATACAGAAACATGAAGAAGTCACCATTATCGATTCTGTAATGTATCAAAAATAAAGTTTTATGGTAAATAGGAAGAAAAAGTTTCAAACATTAAGATATTAGAGAGAAGATAACCAGTTCTGAAAACTATTGATAAGTAATCTACTTTTAGATAGTCATGGTTCATTTGCTCCATCATAATGTAGTTGCAGTAGGTCATTGACAAGTTTGTTGACTTAAACTAGAAGTTATACATGACTAACTATTTACTATTTAACTAGGAACATGATCTTACTTCAGCTTGGCGACCTGCATGAAGCCTAACACCAGAAGCATCATACATGACCTGTAAATTGTTCCAAATCAATGCGAGGAAAAGATAATTACACAGGAAGAAACACCTTGACAATGTTGTTTCCCTTTTATTTTTAACATAGCATGGAAGTGGGAAAGAGGATCACTCTAGTTCATAATTTCCCCAAACAAAATTGCAGTCTCTCGATCATAAATTCTGATTAAGTAAAAGAAAAGAATAGAGAAAGAGAGAGAGGAACAACATAATTCATCAACAAACCATACATGCTGTTAACGAGGAAACAAGCCAAACCATACAATCCTAAAGACCAATGGCAACAGCAACAGCTGACACAGTTGCTAAATGTGACGAGGGCATCCCACTCGATCCAAGCATCATTCTAGAATCCCATCTCTTTTCCTTGAACCTGCACTGCAAACATTGGAAAAGAACAAAGAGGAGCAACCAACAATCAAAAAGTCAATTGAAGAGAGATTTGTCAAAGAAAGAAGGTTCTTGGAACATCTCAGATCAGACTTTATGGCAAGAACCACAATTTAGAGGCAATATTACCCAGAAACCAAATTTATAAAATTATCACTGTTCTAAATTTTCAACTTCACTCAACCCTTTAACATAAATGACAGAAATACGTTAATGTCCATCTTGCACATAACATTCAATTCAACTATCTTCTAACGTCGGACGAGCAGAGGTCAGCAACAAACAATTTTCCTTCATTCAGCCAACTAGTAGTACATACCATTAGCCCAAATTGCCCCATCCCTTTAATGTGAATTCTTTAGCACTTTGCAAATCTTGGTTTAGCGGATGCTGATAGTATAAATCTTCCTGCAAAAGAATAACACCTATAGTAAAAAGAAAGAAAATTTCCTGTACACAAGACATCATGTGTACTATGGCGCTATTAAAGTAGTTAATAATAAGTCAAAATGTAGCTAAAAGCAATTAACTTTATAATTTTAGACAAACTAAGCATAAAACTGCTTTGTGGTGCTTAATATTTTAAATGGCTTGCATCTGGCACATCAAGACTATCCAACAAGAAGAATCCTAAGGACAACCCCAATTTTAGAAATTATCTTGAAACATGCGAAAACCTTTAAATACCATATTTAATGTTCAGAAATTTAAGTTAGAAGGGACTAACCTATGCCAATTTATCATATGGTGTCGGAAGGGGGCGCAGAATTTCCTTGCTTCATAAAATGAATGAGGAATAATATCACCATCTGGTAAATATTCCTTAAACAAATTAACAATCAT
>JANZLF010000009.1:4079656-4097851 GCA_026546835.1 Erythroxylum foetidum | reverse complement strand
TGAGATTTTGTTGGCTCACCGTCCGATACCAAGGGACTTCCATGATCGTCATTTTATTGAACGTACTTTCAACTGTCCGATACAGCAACCAAGGAAGCAGCAGATTCACACGGTCAATTAGAGTCCCCCTGCTTCTAATGTTATGGTTTTGAATACAGACGGTTCATCGCTTGGCAACCCAGGTTAGTCGGGTTGGGGTTTTATTGTCAGATTTTCGACAGGTTTCTTCTTCTATGCTGAGGCTTCTTATGTGGGAATATCGAGTAGCATGAAGATGGAATTAGAGGCTATCATTCACGGCTTGCGGTTTTGCAATGCTTGTGGTTTCACTGGCACGCAAATTCAAACCGATAACTCGGCTATTGCGGCTCTATCACATAGGAATGGAGGCTGGCCATAGCAATTTTACACTGAATTTCAACTTATCCACGATATGATGACTGCTTCTCTTTCTTCGATCTTACATGTTTACCGCGAGGTCAATACTGTTGCTGATTATTTGTCCAGGATTGGATCATCTGGGGTTTCGACTCAATTTCGCCAAGAGGAAGACTTACCGTTGATTATTCGTGGAACTTTGGTCTTAGAACGAAATGCTACTCCCTACATCCGTATTAGATGATTTTTTTCCTTAATTTTTGAATATTTGTACTTGGCCTGAATCTGTGGAGGTTTTCATTCCCTCCTTCACAGCGCCATAGTGTATCGCGCATTAGGATGCCGACCCCTTTTCTCGATATTAATAAAATGGTCTTAAATTTTGGCTAAAAAAAACATATTGGTGACTTTATATTCGAGCTCCTCTCCTTTAGATTCACTATATTGGTAACCTTTCTATTTTATTTCTTTTTATCCCTTTTCATGTTATCTTGGAGGTTTGGGCATTGATTATTGAAATGCCCTTTTTTCGCATTAATAACCAAAAAATCTTTTACATTTCCTTAGAACCTAACTTATCATCTTTATGTTTTCTTCCTTTCCCATTTTGTCCCTTTTTTTTCTTAAGAAGCCCTTTGTATTATATCCTTATAATCACTCTCCCTTAGGTTTAAGTCTTTTCATCCTAGCTTCTTTCCTTTTGAGTTTTGAAATGATACTCTTCCCTTTTTTTATATTCATATATTGCCTTCAATCTCAACTAATCTAATCTCATAGATGAATAAATATCCTATTAATTCCTCTACGAAAGATTTCTTATGTTTTTAGCTTCCTATATTGTTATTACCTTGAGTTATCAAGATTTAAGAAAAAAAATTTAAGAATTTTCCTAACCATCTTAATACTTGAGTATATTTTTTCTTTAAAACCTTTCGAAGAGTTCATAATATCAACAAAACAAGAATATATGTTAGGAATAGTTTCATTATGATTTATACAAAATATTTTATATAAAAGCATAAGCATACTAATTCTACTTCCTTTAACTTGATTGGTGTTCTTATGTGTAACCTCTAATCGTTTCAAAATGTCGTGAGCATTTTCACACATTAGATGGCTTAAATTAATTCCTACTAAAAAATATAAAGAGAAATGGACTCCTTTTATGGTTTAATGCATCAAGTCTCCTATCATTCTTATCGCACTTGAGTTGTGTTTTAAGTGATACTTAGTCACTCCATCTATAATTAGCATCTTGGTTAGGATTATAGGTCCCTTTTTAAAAATATCCTATAATTTAATCCTTTCACTATAAAGAATAATCTCATCCTAGTTTTTTAATACAATTAATCATTAACATTGAAGTAAGGTGTATAATTAATGTTTTAATCCTCCATGTATGTCAGACAAGATAAATAATAATTATAAAATGGGTTTAGAACAATCTCAAAAAAAATATTTTGGAAATTGGTATATGACGTTTTTCCCAAGGACATAGAATACATAATACCACATTATTTTTTGTCACTTTAAGCCTATAGTTATGCAATATCAGGTGTCTAACCTATACGTTAAATGAATACATGAGCAATATAGTAATGTAATCATATAAGAAAGAGAAACATTTATGTTTTTATAATGATTCCATCTTTTTTGACCTACTTCCACTCCCCAAACTCACTCTAAACTTTGAATCTATTGTATTCCTTCTTTAATAGGTGAAGAGAAGACTAGTACAAACTATCTTTTTCAAGTTTTAAGATAAAGCTTATACAAGTTTTAGCATTTGGAACTCTTTATAACACATCCTAAGATCTACAACTAGCACTACAAAACTCATAGCTCAAGTTATCACAACTAGGTCTCAGTTGTAGTTATTATTTCGTTCGAGAGATCTTACTTCTCTTCTCTCTCTCTCTCTTTTGCACCAATAGAGGTTTTTTATAATTGTTCCTGGTCTTCTAGATGTTCATTAGGGTTAGAACCTTCTATATTACGTAAATATGATTATTTGCACCTAAAATAAGAAATCATGTTCAATTAATTGCAAAACTTTGTTTGATTGCCAAACTTGATGACCTAAAATTCAACTTCATTATTTAATTAACCACTCAACTTCAATAAATTGGGTACTACTAACTAATTTGTGTCAATTAAAAAAAATGTGATGGTCCTCCCAAAAAACATTATTTTAGTTGTTCTTATGTCATTTAATGTTTTCTTACCTTAACACCTTCTTAACTTATTTATAAGCATGTAATTACCTATTGGAATCCTCCTAGTAGCCTCACAAACTTTATGAAATTCCTTCTAAATACTTTAACTTGCAACTTAGTCTCCAATTCCTTAAAACATTAATCTTGTTCCTCAAAGCTTCAATCTTGTCTATCCTATAGCATTGAATAATCTTAAACCTTAGGAAAGAACTCACTTGGTTGAATAATCTTGCAAATCTTTGAACAAAATTTGGGGAACTCTTTAACTTATTTGACTCAATTTTTTTCAAATAAGTATGTTTTAATCTTTTAAAGGATTTGATAGTTTTCCAAATTGAATGAATTAGTGTATATTTTTTAAAGTTAATTTTCATATAGGTCGGTTAATTGAAGGATTTATATTGGTTAAGAAAATCCTTTGAATAAAAGAGACAAAATGAGTGTGTTGATACTTTTTGCATTGGTTGGTTCTTTAATTAATCAATGGGTGATCGAGTAACTAAATGATGTTTCACAAAGAACATAAAGCTACATAGTGGATGAAATTTTAATTTTGGACTTTGGTGGGTCATTTGGTTCATTAATATGCCAATTAAATAGCATGTTGGTTAACCAAACAAGACTAGACGATTAATTTCTATTTGAAGTAGAAGTGAGTATAAGTACTTCACATTTTGATTATTAACATCCTCGTGACTTTTTTATAACACAAGTGCACATCTGTGAGAGATTCTTGATTCAAAGCATCAAATGCTCATTGTGATTTGATTATAGTCCTTTGAGCATTAAGGTGAGTAGAGTGAGAAATTATGTGTTGTATTCAATTGATGGTTAGTTCTTTGAGCTTATTTTAGGGTAACCAAGATTGTGGTTTTTCTTTATCATCAGGAAGAGATTGTAAAAGCGTTGTTTTCTAATCCAAGGAAAGAAGAGCTTGTAAGGAGGTTTTTCTTTACCTAATTAAAAGAAGAAGATACTAAATCCTCCAAATAAAACTACTTGGAGAGTGGATAAAGGTAAAATTAATTGTCAAACCACTCTAAATTGAGTTTACAATCTCTTTCACTTCAACTCTATTTATTTGTTGTTCTCTTGCCATTATATTACGTATTTTGGATTGCATTCTGTGTTGTCATAACATCATGTTATTTATCTCGAACTTAATTGTATACAAACAATTGTATTCTTTTGATATATAATATGGACTCTCAGGTCGTAAGAGTATTAATTAAAGAAGATTTAAATTTCTTTGGATTTTTATGCGCCATGCTACCTAGATCATGCTCGTACTGGGGAAAAGATTAACTGATAACATTAAAGTTGCAAAGTGTAATTTGGTCGTAACAATTTACAGATACGCTTCTTTTGTCCCCAAATCATGACAAATTTTTGCTATAATCTTGTCCTGCTGTTGCAGCCACAATTGTTGTTCACGCAACAGATTCTGTTGATCCACAGAACTATTACATCCATGCGCACTAACAAACCCAGTAGGGCATGGTCCGAAGGGGTTATCTTCATTATGCCATTGAAGTGTCTGATTTGGATTCTGGGCATTGAACGTTGGCGTTGCCTGAAACGTAGGTGTCATCGGAAACAAGTTATTGCTAGGAAATACAGATTGATTTTCGGTAGGGATGACATCTGCTGGCACGTCAATTGCATCTTGTAGGAACGGATTGTAGTATTGCTCTTGCAGCGATGTTATTGGATCAAACAAGTTGCTTGCAACTGGGGGCTGAAATCCGCTTGCTACGGCAGGTGAATCATGAACAAATAAATAGTCATTCGTTTGCTGAACTACATTGGCTCTGCTTGATGGCGAAGCTTCCATTGGCTGGTTTGTACTCACTGTTAGGACGAGCTCCCAGGGTTCAGCTTGATTTAAGGTTGGGTTCATGGCTAAAGTTGTCTGTCCTCGTTCTTGTTCCTCTTTAGGCTCTTCTGATGGCCAATCATCCAAAGATACGAGGTCTAGAGTGCTGTTTCCACCGCTTGCTGTTCCTTGGTCACATGGCAATGAAGTAAGTGAGAGAGAGTGAGCTAGACTAGCTCCATTTTCTGTCGTTCGAAACCTCTCAAACTGTTCGAAGAAGAGGTCCATCGCAGGTGGGCTGGTTCCTACTTCTGTGGTACTCATAAGATCCTCTAATGATGTACAACGTGAGCCAAATTCCGATCCTTTCTCAGAAGGTCTATCTGCTGTGTCTGATTGCTCGCAGTCTTCGCCTTTATCAAAGCTGAAAGAGTCCTCCTTAGCTGTTGGTCCAGGCAGAAGGAAACGCGAAGGTGATCTCCTAGATGCAGGAAACGAAGTTTGATCTTTCAGGAACTCTTGTAATATTTCTATGAGCTCTTCGGATATCTTTTGCACACTTGGATACTCAGAAGTTCTTCCAACCCCAATGCTTTTGCATAGATCGTAAAATGAAGAAAGCTCTTCAAATTGTTTTGAGGCCTTGACGCATGTTTGGAAGGCATTGACACAAGATTGATATGGTAAATGAAAGAAACTGTCTAGGAGAAGGGTAAGTCCATCAGACACGTCCCGGTAGAGATCAAAGCTCTCTTGCACAATTGCGTACAAAGAGATCTGCACCAACCTGTTTGTCTTGGCTGCACCAGTTGGTCTAGTTGCAACTGCTCTATCGAGCAATCTTTGCCAATGAGATATTTTGTCAATCAGCATTACAGGTTTCATGTCAATAACTGAATCATTTCCGCGACGGGTTCTAGGAAGCATAGGCTCTCTAGCTCTGTTAGTAAATCTTCTTTGAAGCTTACCTGTCAGAAAGCAGTCTAAACGCTCATCCAGGTAGAGGGCAAATGTTCTAACGAAGGCTGTATAATCCCACGGGTTTGAATTTGAGTCATCGCGAAATGTGGAGAGATTAAGAATCTTAGCGCCACGTTTCATTGCATGGAGTACTTCTCTTGGAAAAAAAGGATCACCATCTTGAAAAATCCTGAGAACAAGCATGAGGGACTTGGCAGCCACCATCCAATTCCTCGTCTTGCCGATTCTTTTGGCAATAGCTTGTGCGCAAGCAGCTGCATATAATTTGTTGGATGAGATGAGACCCAGCAGTTCCTGCACGTAACGTTCATCAATGGGCACTTCATCGTGTCTCGTGGCTTTAAGAATCAAAACTTCGAGGTTTGAGGAATTATTGTTGGAAACCTTGGCAAGGCTGATACTGGTTTGGTCTTTCACAGCCCCAAGCGCCTTCCTTAGCTTGCTAGGCATGTTTCGATCAATCACTGTTCCTACAACAGCAAAATTCCTCTCTAATGCTTATTTTTATCTTTTTCTTCTTAAGGGATTATCGCTATTAGTGTGTCTCTTTTCTGTCAGTTTCAAACAAACGTAACTGAAAATGGGATTGTTTGTCCCTGTAACCAGGAGACCTAAGCAAACGCCGCAAACCTCTCCTCATCACACGTAGGCTACGACCCTATTCATAAATATGATTGTTGACGTGGTCAAAGAAACTTGTGGTAAAATCAATGATTTAAGATCTTAAAAAATTGGAATGCTCCCGATCAAATCTGACGGTTTATACTGAGTCCCGGAGCACAATCCGCGCAGCTTGAGAAGCACCTTACGACTCGGCACTGGGTCTCTCAATTAAACCCCAAAATTGTGAACTAAATGTCAGTTTGTAGTGAAGTTCGAAGGAGTGGACGAGGGAAAAATGTTTAAAAATCGAAGTTAAAAAAAACGGCCCAACATGATTGTTTAAGTAACAAATCTCATGTTCAATTAATCATATTATAGAAGATATGTCTTAATTAATAGCATTGTTTTTCATATAAGACATGATGATACCCGCTGCATTCTCATAAGACCGTAAGATTTATTTTACATCATAGAAGTACAGAAACAAATTATCTCTTGCTATTCTGCTTGCACTCTTAGGTTATATTTAATTGGACGTAAGGTTTTTAATAAAATAAAATAAAATGATTTATAATAAAATGCAAATAGATGTAATATTAAAAAATTGTTATTTAAGAGAGCTGAAAGAATTCATAATGTAATATAGTGAAATGTTATTTAGAAGAAAAGTTCATAATGTAATATATTGGAATATTGTTTATAATTTTACATTCCATCCTAAACTCTCCAAATTGAAGATAACTTATTTTTACTGATTAGGATGAAAAAGAGGTGTAATGTGAAATCTTTCTCTTCCATCATATCTTATTCTATTCTATTATGAACCCTCTGAGAATTGTGCATTAGTGTGTATTTTTTAAAATATTTGACATGTGTTTCTTGTATAATAGGTTATTATTATTGTGTTTTAGGACTTAATTTGTATGTTTTTTGTTTAGTTTGATCTTCATGGTTGTTATTTTATGTTTGATGTTGCTGTAGGGTAAGAATTGATCATTTTGATGTAGGAATGAAGGGTGGTCACCTTTGTGATTGAGTTATGGACTAAGAGAAGAAAAGAGAAGTGGAGGAATTGTAAGACAAGAACCCACGATCATGTGATTTATGCTAATTCCCACGATTGTGGGATCCCCAACTCAAAGAGACGCAGATTTCACTTATATTTAGGTTTTTATGACTATATAAGAAAACAAATCCCTAGGGTCAAAAGGAAGTTGTGAGAACTTGTCTCATTGAGCCAAAAAAACATATCTAGAGTCTAAAGATAGGTAGAGAATCAAGATTGCCATTCCAAATTGGCAAAGAGCACATCAACTCCAGATTTTTTAGATTTGGGCAAAGAAGAGGAGGAGTTTTCTTCATCTAGTTCTTATTTAGTTTTTTCTTTTCTAGCATCTTTATTATGGATTTTCTAGTTATTGGGGATGTTAATGACATTATAAGTGGATGAGTTATTTGTAGAGATTACTTTTGGACTACTTGATGAACTCCTACTTTGTTGATTTGAATGAATGATACTTTTGATGAATGTTGTGCTTATATCTTGCAATATATTGAGAAATTGAGTTGGATAAATTGTGTAGATTTGTATAATAAGAATTGGCACTCTATAGACCTATATTCATCAAGTTGACTAATTAGTTAGAGGGAAATCTTGGCTAATTAGTTGATTACCCATAGGATAACTTCATAACTAGTTGAATTGGTGGACTAATTTTGTAGATTAAGAGATTGCTTAATCATTTCTATTTAATTTGTATAAGGACAATTAATTACATCTTGAGAGAGGGTAGTTAATACATTAGGACATCTTAGGTGAGGCACAATTCAATTAACAAGGTAGGAGGCAAATAAGATATAAAAAAGTGATCTCTAATTGTTCAATATTGAATTCTAAGTTTATGCACTTTTCCTTTATCATTTGTTCATTGTCATTTGTTTAATTTAGTTTAATTTTTCAGTTTTTTATTAAAATTGGTTCTCAAACAAAGTAGCCTGAATTAAGTAGCATTTAAACACAATTTTTGAGGGATTGATATATGTTCTTTACTAAAAGTTACACCCCATATACTTGCGATTTTGAGCATAAAACTAGTGACTTGGTTTTGCAATTGACAAATTTTTGGCGTCATTGCTAGGGATTATTTGTTTAGTAAATTGTTTAGTTTGGATAACTTTGATTTGAGAGTTATTGATACTTTTCCTTGTATATTTGCAGGTGTATAAACATAAGGAGCAAGGTCATCTGAATTTAGTGATGAAGAATTATCAGATATCACAAGGCCTGAACGAGAGTTCAGAAGACCAAAGCATCAAGAAAATCTTCAAAGAAATATGGCAGAAGAAAGAGAACAAGGAGGGGATGAGAGAACATTGATGAACTTTATGAGGCCCACATTTAGTCCACAAGGAGTTGTAAGGCCTGCAGTCACAATAAACAATTTTAAAATCAAACGACACTCGTAAACATACTCTAGAATAGTGTTCAATTTTATGTGTTATCAACTAAAGATCCCGATACCTACCTAACAAACTTTTTGAAGATAAGCGACACTTTTAGATTCCAAGGGATATTTGATGATGATGTGAGGCTCAGATTATTTTCATTCACTTTGAGAGATCAAGGCAAGGTATGGTACAACACACTTAGTGCATCTCAGATTACTACATGGGATCAAGTAGCCCAAACCTTCCTTACTAAGTACTCCCATTGACAAAGACTACACGGATCATCAAGAAAATTACAATCTTTTAGCAAAATGATGGGGAGTCAATATATGAAGCTTGGGAGAGGTTCAAAAACATGCAAAAAAGCTACCCACACCACAACCTGTTGGGGTTATGTAAATATAGTGCCTTAGAAAGTAATTGAATTTACATATAACTTAATCTTATTTCAGATACATTTTTGTAATGAAAATATTTATTATTAATAAAACAAAAGAGTTTGATTTTATTTGTATGAACATAATATAACTAGTCATAAGGTACTAAGATTCTTTTGTAAGTAATATACATAAACATGGAGATGTATAGGAAACATGTATATTATTAGAATCTAAATTAATTGATTAACAGTTGAATAATCAAATTGGTCGCCTAATTATAGTTTAGACTGCAGTGTTGTGATTTATTTCCGTGTAAGTAAAGGAATTTACTTAAAGGGAATGATGAGTTTCATATCATAATAGTAGTTGACTATCGACAATGATACTATTAAATAAATCTGGAATCACGTATCTTTTTAAAGAATAAAGTAGGTCGTTTCTTTAATCTTAAAACATACACTTTAGTATTCGTTTATTATGGACCACAATCTTGATGAGTGATGAACTCATATGTGTTTCATTATAATTTTTGATATGTTCGGAATGAATTTTTATAATCCAATGTGTGCATGATGGAAATACTAATTGGAAAATGTATTAGAGAACATTCACTCAAATAAAGAGTTTATAGTGATATCATCACTTCTAGATGTTTTACAGAGATTGGTGATTAAAATGGTGTCAATAGTTTGATAGACTAGCTACCCATCAAGTCTTAACACCAAGATAAGATCTTATGTGTTAATCACCATATAGAGTAAAATGGGAGATCTAGAAAGAAAAACTAATAAAAGGGCAAAACGATAATTTTACTCTTTATTGTGCAGATGACTATAATGTGATTCATAATCGAGTTTGCAATTAGACATCTAATTAGAAACATGTATTATCATAATATTAGTAATTCAAGAGTTCAGCTAATTGTCTTTAGTAGAATGACATTTGGTTAAAAATTTAGAATTAATTCTAATGAGATTAAATTAATTAAGGGCTTATTAGAGCCTGAATTATATAAGTCCAATTAGATTCCCCACTTGGAATCTAGGAAGGTTATCAAGGAAAGTAAGAAAAATAAATAGAAGTTTCCGGAAATAAAAATGAGACAGAAAAGAAAGAAGTGACCGAATTAGATTCAAAATACAAAAACCAGAACAATTTAATTAAATTAAATTGGGTTCTAAAGTATATGATTAAATGTTGCGCTTACACTAATTAATTGTTAATTAGAGGCCCAAATGAACATTTAATATTGGTTTAGACTTTGGTTTGATTTGATTAATTATATTAATTAAATTGAAACAAAGTTAATAAAGATAAAAGGATGGCAAATTTCGGTTAAATGGACTAAATGAACATCTGCACATTTAAGAAGGGTTTTTATCATACTTCATCATCATTAAATGGTTTAATGATGTCATCATTAAATGAAATAATGATCTTATAATTAAATACGTTAATGGTTGTCTTTTAATGATGACATATAAACTTTTAGCATTCATTTGATTAAAGAAGGAAGAGGTGCATTTGATGTACTCTCTCCCTTCTTTCATCTCATAACCAAAAAGAAAGAGTCTCATTTAGGTTATTGGTATTTTCTTACAACCATCTTAAACAAATGAGAGTGTCTCATTTATTGGCTTCTTTATTTTTGATTAAAGAATGAAGTGATGCATTAGATGCACATCACTCTCTTCTTTCATCTTTAACCGAAATTGAGAGGTTCCATTCTTCTTCTTTTTGTCTTTTTAGCTAGCAATATTAAAACAGCTGAGAATGTCTCATTTACTGGCTTCTTCTTCATTTTATGAAAAAAGAGAAGAAGGTGTTGCAATTTTTGACTCACTCTCTCCTCTCTTTCATGAGCTAGCCGAAACTTATAATGAGATTATCTCATTTTGGTTCTTCATCTAGTTGATCATAAAAGGTAATCCTCTTTAATATTTCTTCTTCTTTCCCACTAAAGGATCTTATTAACTAAGTTATCCAAGGAGAACAAGTGGTAGATCGGATTGGTCGAGGAGACAATAACGAGGAGAGAATACATCAACGAGGAGAGGATTCAAAAGCGAGGAGTTAAAGTTGTAGCAAGGAGTCGGTATAATTCCCTTCTTGTTCTTATGTTATTTATTTTTTTAATAACGTATCATGTATGGATTAAACATGTTGATTTGGTTATTATGCTTCTGCTGTGTTTTGATTTCGGAAAAAGTTTTTGAAATCTTCCATTTATCCAAATCTCATATGATGATGTTTCTCGATCCAACAATTGGTAGCAAAGCTATTTTATTATGCATGATCTTGGTTCCTATATATAATGTGTGGGTTGGCAATTAAATTTTGCGTGTTGCATATTTTTATGTGATAGAAATATATTTGGTGTATGTTTTGCTCTTTTGATTTTCCATAGAATATAGTATTACCTTATAAGTTTTCTTCGTTTGGTTTGTAACAAGGAGGGTGACTTATCATTGTCATATTTCTTCTTTGGCTCCATTTTTCTATTTTCTTTGATTTTGTAATGTATAAATTTATGTAATATTGAAGATGGAACAACCATGGATTAAAGAAAAGGATAGGTAATGGTTTCGATTTTTTGTTTTGACGTAATGGCATTTTTTTGGTTTTGTAAGATTTTCAAATGCTGGAATTTTGCATTCCTATTGACAATTTTAGTTTTGTAAGTTTTACTAATGCTGGAATTTTATGTTCCTATTGACAAATTCCTTGTTATGAGGTTTACAAATGCTGGATTTTTTTTGTTTTCCTAGTAACAAAATTTGGTTTTATGAAAAACAAAACTTGTTGAAAAATAAATGCCATTAACACTTGTTTACTGATTAGGCTGAATCATGTGAGCGAAGAGTTCGAAGCAAAAGATCTAAGTCCAAGAAGAAATTTTTGGGCTTAAAATCCTTGTAATTTTATTTATGTTCTAGGATAGACAATCAAAAGTGGCTTATTAGTTCATGAGATGAATGGATAAATAGATGCAAGTAATATGCGATATTATGTGATTGTATGCTATTTAGAAAATTGCCAACACTAGGCTTTGTCGTGCATTCAATATGTATGAGATATGTAATGAAACAATATAGGAAGGATAATAAATTGCATCTAGACAAGATGGTATTTATTAAAACTTAAAGACCAAAATGATTGATTGGGAGAGGATGCTCATGTAAGAGTCCACAGTATCCATGTGATGGCCCATTTGCTTGTGATGAAGTGTTACTCTCCACCTGAGGACATGAATCCTAGATCTTGCATAATCCTAGATCTTGCATAGTTTTGGGTCTCCTAAAGGATAAGTCCACTCATTGGTAGCAAATGTGAACTTCCATTGAGACATGGTTTGTAAGTACCTTTAGTGGATGAATCAAATGATTACACACTTAACATAGTTTATCAATAACCTACCCATCATAGCTCTATTGATAAATGTATGGATCAAATTATGGCCCTTCTCAAAAAGTTAGACATGAAGATACTTGGTAGTTTTTTTAGTGGGAGGGCCCTAGTTTTTCTTTTAATGGATAAGATGACCCACTGACATTTAGTCCATTATAGATAAGAAAAATAACCGTCATATAAAGATTTAATTTTTTATAAGTTTTGTTAAATCTATCATCATGCATACATGCATCATGATTTTAATATAAAGTTCTAATATTGTTGACTAGTATGTTCATTCTTTAATAATTTATTTTTCAGACATAATCACCACAATATTAATCCAATCACTTTGCTCTTAACTAATAACAAATTGGAAAACGGAGAGAATTTTAATGAATGGATACGTAATCTTGACATTGTTCTCTGATATGAATGAATTTCATGGGTATGAACAGATAATGAGCCTACACCTCTGGGTGACAAGTCGACTTCTGAGTAAGTCTAATAACATAAGCGATCGCAAATTGCTAATAAAAAAACCAAGTGCTATATTCTGGCTTCTATTAGTGGAATGTTGCAAAAACAAATTGTATGAATGAAAATTGCTGGTGTAATCGTCCATCACCTACATGAGATGTTTGGTTTGAGATCCAAGTCTGCAAGGATGAAAACTATCCAAACCTTTCACAATCTCCTATAAAAGCTTGGTGAACTAGTGTGGTATTACATGCTTAAGGTAATCTCTGCAGTTACTGAGGTTGAGATGCTTGGGGCGGATATGGATGTGAAAACGCAAATGATTATGATCATCAATAGCTTAAACTCTTCTTTTCAGCACTTTAAGTTAGACTATTAGCTCAACACCAAGGATTACACCTTGAGTGAGTTGATGAATACACTCTAGAGCACGAAGGAGATATTAAATATCAAGGCTAATGGGCCCGAGGCTAATGTAGCGTCTGTTGGATTGGGAAAGAAAACTTACAAGATTTGGTTAAAAGGTGGATATCAAAACTTTGTTAGAAATCATCACACAGTGGAAGCAAGATAACCAATTAACATGCCAATCCATACATGATACGGTATAAGGATAATATTTAAAATAAGAACAAGATGGAGATTATATTACTAACTCCTTCGGTATAGCTTTAACTCCTCGTTGTGCTATCTTATCTTTGGCAACATATCCTCTCAAAAGTGATGTATCCTCTTCTGTTTGTTATTGTTTCCTCTTCTCAATACTGTGTCCTCAAACAATTCGATTCACTACTTATTCTTCTTAGATAACTTGGTTAACAAGATCTTTTGGTAGGAAAGGAAAAGAAAACTTTAGAGGAGATTTTTCTTAAAAGAACGAAGCCAAAGATGAGCTACTTCTCATGCAAATTTCGGCTCACACATGCATGAAAGGAGAGAGAGTCTAAAATTCACCTTTTCATTTTCAGTTATGCATGAAAAGAAAGAAGAGAATAGCGTCCAACACATCACACCTTTCTTTAATCAAACATAAAGAAGGCATTAAATGAGACTCTTCTCATTTGTTTTAAGATGGCTATATGAAAAGACTAACAACCTAAAATGATATGTCAATTTTGGTTTTAGTGATGAAAGAAGGAAGATCATCCACCAAATACACCTCTTTCATCTTTAATCAAATGAATACTAAAAAAGTTACAGAACATGACATCATTAAAAGCCAACCATTAAATCATTTAATGGTAAGATCATAACTCCATTTAATGATGATAATGCGTGATAAATACCATATTTATTTAGCAATTCAATGCTAACTTCTTTAAGAATTTTGTTTTAATTTAATTCATTTAACTAATTAAATTAAACCAAATTCTAGCCCATTTCTAAATGTTCATTTGGGCTTCTAATTAACCTTTAAATAGTGCAAGCCCAATATTCAATTATGGGCTTTAAATCCTCCATCTATATTCCTTACTTTGTTTGATAACCTTCCTTGAAGCCAAGTGGGAAATCTTATTGGACTTAGATAATTCAAGCTCTAATAAGCCCAGAATTAATTTAATCTCATTAGAATTAATTCTAGCTTATTAGTTAAATGTCATTCTACTAAAGACAATTAGCTAAACTCTTAAATTACTAAATATTAGGCAAACATATATTTCAAATAATATGTCCAATTGCAGACCCTATTATAAACATAGTTATCTTCACAACAAAGGGTAAAATTATCGTTTTGCTCTTATATTGGTTTTTCCTTCTAAATCTTCAATTTTACTTTATAAAGTGATTAATGCACAAGATCTCATCTTGGTGTTAAGACTTGATGGGTAGCTAGTCCATCAAACTCCTGGATCCAGTTTAATCACCCATCTCCATAAAACATCTAGAAGTGATGATATCACTATAAACTCTTTATTTGAGTGAATATTTCCTAATACATGTTTCAATTAATAACTCCAACATGCAAATAATGGATTAATACTTTGTAAAAATCCATTCCAATCATATCAAGAATTATAATGAAACACATATGGGTTCACCACTAATCAAGATTGTGGTCCATAATAAGTAAATACTAAAATGTATGTTTTAAGACTAAAATAATGGCCTACTTTATTCTTTAAAACATACTTGATTCCAAATTCATTTAATCTTTGTGAAAATGAAGTGATGTAATTGATTGATTGTGTTTGATTTTGCTTAAGTACAGTCAAATATTTAAGTGTGAGGAAGTTGATAGTTGTGCATTAGTGTGTGTTTTTATAAGTATTTGGCATGTGTTTCTTGCATCATAGATTATTATTGTTATTTTATGACTTATTTTGTAGGTTTTTGTTTAGTTTGATCTTCATAATTGTTTCTTTATTTTTGATGTTGATTTAGGATAAGAATTGATCATTTTGATGTAGGAATGGAGGGTGGTCACCTTTGTTATTGAGCTAGGGACCAAGAGAGGAGAAGAGAAGTAGAGGAATTGAAAGACAAGAATCCGCAATCGTGGGATTCATGGGAGTTCCCACAATCATATGATCCGCAACTCGAAGAGACACATGGGTTTTAGTTATTTTTAGGACTATATAAGGGCACAAATCCCTAAGGCCAAAAGTGTGTCATGAGAACTTGCCTCCTTGAGTCAAAAAGTAGATTTAAAGCCTGAAGAGAGGTAGAGAATCAAGATTTCCATTCCAAATTGGGCAAAGAGCACGCTAACTCCAGATTTTCTAGATTTAGGCAAAGAAGAGGAGCAACTTGCTTCATCTAGTTCTTATTTCGTTTTTTCTCTTCTAGCATCTTTATTATGGATTTATGATTATTGGAGATGTTAATGTCATTATAAGTGGTTGAGTTATTGTAGAGATTATTTTTGAAGTACTTGTTGACCTCCTACTTTGTTAATTTGAATGAATGATGCTTTTGATGAATGTTAAGCTTATACCTTGCAATATGTTGAGAAATTGAGTTGGGTAAATTGTGTAGGGTTGTATAATGAGAATTGGCACTTTATAGGCCTACATTCATTAAGTTAATTGATTAGTTAGAGAGAGATCTTAACAAATTAGTTAATTACCCATAGGATAACTTCATAACTAGTTGAATTGGTGGAATGATTTTGTAGATTAAGAGATTGTTTAATCATTTCCATTTATTTTGGCTAGGGACAATTAATTACACCTTAAGAGAGGATAGTTAATAAATTAGGACATCTTAGGTGAGGCACAATTTAATTAACAAGGTAGGAGGGAGATAAGATAGGGAAAAATGATCTATAATTGTTAAATCTTGAATTCCAATTTCTTGCACTTTTGCTTTATCATTTTTTCATTGTTAATTGTTTGATTTAGTTTAAATTTTCATTTTATTTTTATTAAAATTAGTACTCAAACAATGCAGCTTGAATTAACGTCTAAACATAATCTTTGAGGGATTGATATCTGTTCTTTACTACAAGTTACATCCGGTATACTTGCAGTTTTGAGCGTAAAACTAGTGAATTGGTTTTGCAATCAACACCCTCCTCCTAAATGATGAAATAATGTTACATTCTATTCCATTTCATTAATAACCACCCAACCAAACATTAGCCTTACTCTCCCTTCTCTATTTTCTATCAATTTTAAATCATCACTATAATAAAATCTTACAATACTTTTTGAGTTAGAAACATCACATAAATGCCATGAAAAATGCAAATGCATGAATGCCTGCTCTCACATTTCGTTCTTTTAAGTATATACATTTTCTACCTTAAATTTTTTTCATACATATTTAATTGAATATTCTTTAAAATTTCTAGAATCCTAACCTTTATTAGTGATTTCGTTTTACTAAAATAACATCATTTTTGAAGTTTTTCTTAAAAAATATGACGGGTCATGTTGGCCGGACCTGACAATGGCCCATCAGACCACGAGCCACTTAGTTGATGCTTGGATCGAGCAACAGGTTAGGCTGATTCACATGTCTAACCTTTATAGAGATTTGATATTTGGACTTTTACTCGTGTTAAAATATCAAAATTTGGCTATATTTGTGTTGTTTCTTTCTAAAGCATTGACCTTTTCTAAATGTTTGAATTTCTTATTTTAGAATCATTTTCGAAATCAAGGTAGGATCTGATTTCATGTATAATGCAATGAGAAAGAAACTTTATTGTTCAATTTTCAAAAAGTCAAAATCATTTAAATTCTATAACATGAAGATAACATTTCTTAAACTTTATAATCGAGTTCAACTTGATTAAAATACCTTTTTCTTTCTTCAACCTATTATTTGTGTGTGACTCATTAGGTTCTCAATTACGTTATAAATTGATATAAACTATAATACTAAATCATATTTAAAATTATATAAATTAAACTTATTTAATTTATTAGAAAATTTATATCCATATATTGAGAATGACATCTAACAATACATCATGAACATTTAAATATTTAGAAATGTCAAAGTAGTTTTGACTAACCTTTTTATGCACTATTTTCTATATAATTCAATCCTTTCATAATATAATATTTCAATTAAACATAAAACATGTAAATAATGTCAACTATATTTGAGTTTAATCATATTAGTTTGCCACTATTAGTAATTGATTCTATAAATGACATTTGTAAACTATTTTACAAAGTGTTATTTCACCTTGTTTAAAAATTTCCTGAATCAATATTAATCGAGATCAACAAAATATTCTCCCTAATTACTTTAGGGTGATAAATCTTTTATTGATCACTTAATTATCTCTACTTAGTTTATGTTATATCTAATGACTATCAACTGATTTCCTTTTGACTAGAATAGGTTATAAGTAGTATCAAAATATAACAATTTCTATATGAGATACTTTGGTGATCTTAGGTCAAATGACCAGTTATACAATCATCACAATGAGTATTTTCATAGACATATAAATAATGTTCCAAATAGAATTCTTATATAAGATCAATTCAATTAATTCATTTTCTAACAAGCATCTACACATTTATTTAATTATCTCCATACTCTAGTATATGTGATCTATTACTTCCTTTATAAGAAAAACCATAATATGTGCTAGCCGTTTTATGTTCTATTAATGTTTAATTTTAATAGAACCATGAACAAGAACAATTTAGGAACAATATATAAATGCAATATGAATCTCATAACAATGAGCTCATCACACACTACAAGAAAAATAAAATTTAGCTACGAAAATTATCGATTGAATTTGTACACATTCTGTCAGTAAGCTTATTTAACAACATAATTTACTAACAGAAAAAGGCATCGGAAATACGACCATAGGTAAATTTACCGACAAAAATTTTTATACCCTTGGTAAATTTACCGACGGAAATTTTGTTAGATCAGTAAATTTACCAAAGGAGAAAATTTTTCTGTCAGAAAATTACCAACAGATTTGCTTTTTCCATCGCTAATTACGTACAAAAAAAGAATTTCCATCATTAAATCCAATATATTTGACCTGCAGAAATGTATTTTCCGTCAGTAAATTTGCTAAAAA
>JANZLF010000009.1:3995540-4007662 GCA_026546835.1 Erythroxylum foetidum | reverse complement strand
TTACGTGCACGGTGTATTTATCACAAGCTGAGGCAAGTTTTCTGATACAGAGGATCCACTCCTGTGGCAACTGTAGAACATACTAACTCCAAGCTTCAACACACCCAAGAAAAGTTTTCTGATGTAGAAGATCCACTACTGTGGCGATTACAGAGCATACTTAATTGTTAGGAAATTAAACTATTTCCACAAACAACAAAAAATTTGATAACGGAGCTCGGCCAAATTGCGCTTACGTCTCCAGGGCTACTACACACCCTTTTTATTAGGGAGAAAAACAATACTTACAAGTGTTTACACTCAACACTCAACTCACTAGTGTTTTCATACACTCTCAACCCTTATCCCAATACACCCCAAAAATTTACTCACCAAAATTTACCACTCTTACTAAGAGTTAATAAATTTTCTTTGATTTTTGGATAATATAAATGGGAAGGGGAGGGGGGTTATTTATAGGTTGTAAGCCACCCCCTCCCTCACTTATTTCCAATATAGGAATAAGTCCCTCACCTAACACTTAAATCTGTACAATTGAGTGAACATTTCCAACTTTAAATTAAAACTAAGGTACACAAATCATGAGTTAGAGAAGATTTGTTTAGTTGTATTTTTACACAAATTATTAGTTAGAGAAGATTTGTTTTGTTGTACTTTTTTTGTTTTCGACCGAGCGATTATATGAATAGAAAATTTACCAAGTACATGTGACTTCATAATTTGATTAATTCACATGCGCTTGGTAATTTCTTGCAAGCGTGCCATATATTAGATATGCATTCAACTTGCAACGGTGAGGAATTTTTCGAAAGAACATAATTTACTCAATATTGAAAGTTATTTAAAACTTAAGACCAGAACTTTATCTTCCGTAAAGGATTTATCTGGCTTGAGCGAAGATTAGTCTGGGTGTGGATGGCTTAAAGGTGCCTTTCCATAGTTGAGACCCTCCTAAGACATTTCATGTGCAACCAAAAAAAAATAATGAAAATGATCAAAAACAAAATTTTATGATAGCTATACATTTCAAACCTAAGTAGAACCTTGAAGTCAATGTCTTATAATCATCTTGTCAATGTAAATTGTCTAAAATATTTGCACAAAATTGAAGTTAGTAAACCATAAACTTTACAGCCATATGCAAACAAAATCTTAAGATGAAAATTTACATAAAAAAAGGTTAAAGATAAGAGATGAAAAACTATAAAAGAAAAGATTTGTCGATTAAGTAATTTAGTGTTTAAGTTGTGTTTCCATTTAAGCTAATTATAACAAAAATGATAACTAAAAGAGGGCTATAAATAGTTATTCCCTTCTTGCATTTAGGTTGTATATTATCCCTAATGTATAAAATATGAAGAATGAAAATAAAAAATTAATGAAAAACAATATAAAGGGAGGAAAAAAAACAAGAGAATAAAAACTCCTTTGCCCTTATTTTTTCTACTGCGTATAAGATAATTTTGATCAACATTTATGCCTTGTAAATGAATACAAAACACAAATAGAACTTAACATTATAATAAAACAAAATAAAATAAAATAAAAAGAAAAACATATAGTTCATGAGCACTAACTAGGCAAGTATATTTATCTTTGATAAGATATATAATAATAAGGTATCGATGCCACGAAAAAATACTATAGATAAAAATATAACATTATTAACTTGTCTAAAGATAATAAATGAAAAAAGAGTTTTATGAAATTTTAGAATAGTAAAACAAAAAATAAACCTAAAATTAATATTAATATCAACAATATTATGGAAATAAATGTTAAGACAATTAATAAAAAATGCAATCAAATATCTATGCCTAAATGAGAAATTCCCCTAGCAACATTATTAACTCAATAATTTCATTAAGTTAGAACACATATATTTTGTGGAACCAACAAGAATTCCTAGACATTGAAAGTGTACTCTTTAAAGTTAGAGTCATATGCTCTATGATTGATTGACCTATCTCTACCTATGCTAACACCCTTTGATTAAGTAACACTTTGTGGAATCCTGTAAAAGATTTCACATTAATATAAGAAATATTATATAGATCTCCTTTGAGAATCCCATTCAACCTCCTTCATTTAAGGCATAATTCACTCGTAGTAGGCTCTCTTAAGTAGTCTATAAGTGAATTAAAATCATATTTAGACATCATTATAAATAAATTAGCATTAAGAGCAACAAAGATAATTCAAATAAATACATTTCATTTCATCAATCATAAATCAATCCATACAAAAATAACTACTAAGTTTTTCCTTTCTAAATGTAGAAAAACTATTTAGTAAAAAAAAACTATTTAGCCCCTAAATATATTCAAAGAAACAAAATCAGGTAAGGATATAAAAATCATAATAGAAGTAAATCTAGATGAATTTCATAAATCCATTGATAACATGAATCTTAATTCTCTAGAAAAACAAAATAGTTTAAAATTGATTGCTCAAGATTACAAAAACATTCTGACAAATAAGCTAGCTTTTATAGAGAATAAGAAGTTTCTTTGAAGGTTTTTTTTAAGATGGATAAAGTCTCCACCCTTTCTCGAAAATTAAGTTTTTAACTTTATATACATTTGCATACTGCCTTGAACACGATCTATCTTACGATTGTGTCTTAGATCATGGGCTTCATTGGATAACATAGTGATAGCAATCGTGTCTCTAAACTATGGATCTAATTATTTCCATCAAATGAATACATGACATTTAGTCATGTCTCTCAACTATGGTCACATTATTTTTTGATGACTTATACAGGGTCATGGCTTAGGACATGTCACTTATAACATTCGATCCTTCTAGGAAAAGGGTAAACAAATTAGCATGGGCCAAACTATATCCCTATAAGAATTGTGAATATATTCATAGTTTTTCCTTAGAATTACCTTTAATTCTTAAATAGTATCATTTCAAGTCCAATTTGCAAAGTTTCCTAAATAGATAAATAAAAATAGATAAAATAACGCAATATAATATTAAGATCAAGCAAAATACTTGAAAAAATATGTGCATAATTAATGTACACCAAATATTCTCACACTTAACTTTTTTATTATCCTCAAACAAATCAATTCCATCACTTTAACTCAAAAAAGTTGCAATTCCTAGAAAAGATTCAATAAATCAATTAGAATAAAACTATCCATCATAATGTTAGTTATAATGTTCATCAATTAGTTAGGCATTTAGAACCTTGAATTAAGTCATAAATCTATATAATTCACCTCAACATTCTTTCAAACATCCACTTAATTTACAAAATTAAACATAATATATAAAGTAGATACATATAAGGAAAATTCTTAAACTTTCAAACATTTAATAACCCAAATTAACAGAAAATAAACACTAAACTTTAAATTAAAAAAGGATTATATAAAGGTTTCTTTGAAAAATTATCTAACATTTTGACACGAAAGTAAACGCCTTCATGAATGCCCCTAGTTACTTAGTTAGGACGTTGTTTCAAGTGACTAATAATACCACTTTTTTACTTCTACCATTTTACTTGGTTTGAAGACAACAGTGAATTTGTTTTACACTCGGTTATTTATATATTTTTATTTTTATTTATCTAACATATATATACAGTAGGTTACTAAAATTCAAAAAAAGAATCCACTTTCATCAATGATATGCCTAACTTAAATAAAAATATCTCAATGTAAATTAAGTACTTATATACATGATTACTGGAGAAAATTCAAATCAAATTTGTTATCAATGCTTATAACTAATGGCCTAAACTCAATGAATCATAAGAAAAAACAAAATGTATGATGTATCATCTTGATTAATCTTCTTTTTTATTGATAAAAATGTCCTCAAAATTGTTTCATTTTAAAGTTAACTGTGAAAAAGTTAATAAGCATAAAAGATATGACTTATAAATTAATTGATTCTCGCCTAATACTTGAGTTGTACATTATCATTAATGGAAATATAAAAAATAAACATTAAGGACAATAGATAAAAAGGGAGGAAAAAACAAAGATTAAAAAAAATTCTCTTGCTCCTGGCTATTGTTCATTATTTAAGGCACAAACAATCATCATCTAAAAAATTGTTTCTAGCTTATAAATAAGCACCACTTAAGAAAATGCAAAATGTATCGAATTGAATATAAAAAAACATAAATGAAAAAAATGTAGTTAAAGATTATAAAAGTAAGAACGAAATTCTTAAAGTGTATGAAGATTAGGGGTAAGAAAAGTAAATAAAAGCTTAATAAGATGCATACTAGCCCTCAGCATTAGTTTCCTCCTTTGATGATGTCAAAACTTATATAGGTGGCTTAGTACATCCCATATGCTAGATCTGGGAATCCCACTTCCACATGAGATCTTCAATATAAGCCTAGTGAGGGAACATAATTGATGTAGTTCTGTAAGTTTACGGGTCCTAAGTAGTATATTATAATATCGTCCCACAAGGAGTAATTGTGTAAGTACTAGGCTTGGATCACTTAATTAATTGGACTAAGCAATTATGTAAGAGTGAGGAATTTAAATTAAAATAAATTCAACTATCAAAATAAATAAATAAATAAATAAAACCAATGCTAAACAAAGATGCGAATATCTCTTGGGATTACTCCGAATGGAATGTGGTAAGCTTCAAGAATTGTTCCACTTTTAGCGTTTTATGTGGTCTTTACCTGGATCAATTTATTAGGCAAATTTTTGTTGATAGAAGGTCAAACCTAGAGTTTCTTAGATACTTTTTCAAGGTATCAAAGAAGTATTATGCAATAATCCTAATCTACCATTGTAAAGTAGCAATCAAGCATAACCCATTATGTTCTTTGTTCAACCGATTTTCTCTCATAAATTCAGTTTATGTCTAAATCTGAAATTTATAAGTTCACTGTTTTAAAGTTCCGTTATTAATTTTCACCTATTTGCTCTTCAATTAGCAACTAATGTCAAGTAATGGTTGGCCAAATTCAATACCAACAAAATTAATTTCAAAACAGAGAAATCAAAACCAAGAAATTCATGGTTATAAATCAAACAAGATTTAATCCAAAAAAATTAGTTAAAAGTTTTAGCCCCAACTTTGAAACTTTAAGGAAACTACTCACTCATGTTGGTATGAAGAACATATAAATGAAGATCAGCAAACAACATTGAAAGCTAAAATAAACCAGATATAAAAATGAATGGGTTTCGGAATCTATGATCGCGTCCCTGACTCTGAGTGCATCTTGGTTAGCTCCTTGTGCGTTTCTCTCCCAGCTAGTGCCGTTGCGTCGCTTGGTGCGTTAGCCTCTCCTAGTGGTCAGCCTCCTGCGTGTCTCCTCGAAGTAAAACTTATTTTCCTTGTTTTTTCCTCTTTTTCTAGTGGAGAGTCGTTTCTGGTGGTCTTCCTTGTGCCTCCCAGCAGCTCATGCACTCCTTGGTGGCTAACATTTTGGTTGGTTTGGTGTATCTCCTCTGTTGGCCTCTGCGTCGTTTATGTGTTTCTTTTTTTGTAGCTCTCCTCAGCTCACGTTCCCCCTTGCTTGTTGGTCTGCCTCCTTTTATTTAATTCCTCTCCTGTGTAGTGCGTCTGGAGCTCCTCATGGTGGGGTTGCTGTGCTTTTTGTTTAATCACTCCAGCTCTCCTTTTTTTCTTTCTAGCTATCCTCTTTCTGCTTTGGCGTGGATTGTCTGCTGGAGCTCCTTGTGGTGCGTTGTTTTGGTAGGGTTGCTCCTTACTTTGTTTCCACGTTAGTCTTCCCAATGTCTGTGTCTCCTCCTCATGCGTTGGTGCTTCTCCTTGCTTGCTGTCTGTATGTTGGTGGGTCTCTCCACTGTAGCAAGATGTGACAATTTACTTCTCTCCACTCAATTAAAACCAAGCACACACCAACTACGTTTTGTTCTATTTCCTCCCTGCATTTTGGACTGCTTCCTGGTGTTGTCGTTTTCTCCTCCCCTGCTTGCTGTTTTGGTTCTTCTGCTAGGATTGTTTCAGCCCTCTTTTACTGCGTTGTTTTGCCGTAGCTCTACTTCTTCCATTTAATTGTTGTTGTGGTCTTTTTTAATTAAAAAAATTGTATTTCTTACAAATTAAACAGGACCCACTATAAATGTAGATTTAGGTAAACTAAACAATTTAGCAAGTAAAATATGTATAAAATCTAATGACTGTATGCAGAAACTAAGAGAAAAATGCCACCCTTTTTAATGCGAAAATGAGTTCAACAATAATCATGGGTTTTGATACCACACTTCAACCCAAAACCTTAAGGAATTAGGTTTAGAGGTCCTTTCCACTTATATTTCCTTCACTAGTTCCATCTCTTTCTAATGTGAGATTCCTACTCACACTTGACATCCCAACAATCTCCCCCACAAGTGTGAACTTCCACGTTGGGCTTGGACTCCCCCTTGAGGGAAAGCCTTTTTTTTAGCATTTTTAGTATATGGCGTCACCAAGAGCCCTTATACCCCACAGGTCTAGACCCACCAGGAGTCTCCTTGCTCTTCTTTATGGGGAGACAACCACAAGATCTGACTACCATCTCCATACTCATCCTTTGCGGAACTATCAGCTCTGATACCACTTGTTGAATCTGGGGAGCCCACTTTCACGGGAGATCTTCAATATGGGCCTAATGAGGGAACATACTCGTGAGTTTTGACATCACACTTCACCCTAAACCTTAAGACATTAGGTTTATGGGTCCTTTCCACTTATATGTCCCTCACTAGTTCCATCTCTTTCCAGTGTGAGATTTCTACTCACACTTGACATCGCAACACCATATGTTAGAACTAAGTGGATAATTATTGGTTTATTCTTCCGAATTGCTTATGTAGCCGATTAAAGACAAATCTTATTATACACATGGGTATCTATATAGTGAATGGTTATGCTAATCCTTTAAGAAGCATATGTGTAGCATTAAGTAGATGATAAGCTAAACAAGGAATTAATAACATTTCATAAATATATTTTGTACTATGTTTAGTTTAAAGAAAAGTAAATACAATTCCTTGTACTTCAATAAATCATCATTTTCCAATTTAAACTTTACATATTTATACTTCAAGTGTGGTAAGTAGAAGCTCATCATTGGGCATGTAGCTAATATAGGTACTGCTTATAAACGATGCAACTCTTTTGTTCGATTATAGTACAATTAAAATCATAAATAGGCTTTTTCCCTTCCTTTTTGGTTCATTCATAAAGTTTTCCTACTATCTAGGTTAGCTATGTGTTTTTCACTACTATTGTGCTCATTGATATGTTTGCTATTAACCTTGATTCTTGACCTATACTCTTAATCTTTCAATTTACATTCAGCTCAACTACAAAGAGATATTTAAGAGCATATCATTCCTATATAACTAAGATCTTTACTTTAATTCTTTCAAATCTTAAAGGAAGATTGATTATCATTTTCTTTACGAGTTTCGTGTTTTGGAAAACTCATAGCCACAACTTTATTTATTTAGAACCTTAATAAATTTGTAAAATAATACTTAATAGATTTCTCTTTATTTTAAGCATCTTAAACTACCTTTTCGCATTAAGAGTTTCACAGTTTATAACATTTCACTTTCTTCAAACTCTTTTTTTAGGTTTTTATCATGCTTTCTTTCTTTTCTTATATGCCATTATCCTTATAAAAATAGCTTTTAAAACTATCGATCGAGTGAATGTAAGTAAGTGCTTTTAGGCTCCTTATAATAAACTCCTGATATTTTTTAATCTCATTCATTGTGGCATTTTCTCTTAAGGATGAAATATGTTATGCTCCTTGCTCCACAACATCCCACAAGTTGAGAGCTTTCAAGTATGCCATCATTTTAATAGTATATACTTAATAATGCACATTTGAAAAAACTAGTTCATTCATTCCAATGAGGTTTAAAGCCATTTTAGTCCCTTATAACATTTGTTACTCTCTTCCGCTCACAAACAACATTTAGAAAGAAACCTTTCATCTAACTCATAAATCCCTTAAGAAAAAAGCTCTAATATCAATTGTTAGTTTTAAGTTGTGTTAATGAAAATGCGCAGATGAAAACTTTTTAATAAACTTTCTTCAACACATATTCATTTATTAGAATAAATCTCGCATACAAAGGTATGATTAGAGAAAATTTTAGATAGTCAAGCCTACTCAAACTAATCCTTACACCGTTTACAGAACATATTCCTTAAAATCAAGATTCACCATACCACTCATACTAACTTTTGTTAATTTAAGCCTATAAAACTAACGAGTTTCTATAATTTTCAATAGACTAACAATGTTAAGCCACTTTGTTCAATTGGGACTCATATCACTTTATTTCTATTTTTCACATTGGTACCACTTCAATATAATTATAATATTAAAGGATATAACATATTTAACTAAAATTTGGTAAACATATAACTTACATAGATTCTATATTACCAACAATTTGTAGAATTCTAAGCTATCACAAAATATTTGTTTATTAATTAGATCATATGTAATGTTATTTATGATATCATCAAATGAATATTGATATAGTAAAAATAATAATTACTTTTAAGTTATATATAAATAAATAAAAATATTGCATAAAATATTTTTTTGAAAATTCACTAAAATATTGTAATCTTTTCCAAACTGGAGACTATATAATTATTGTTCTCATGTAATTATTACACTCTTTAATTTTTTTTAGTGTTTTTAAAACACTAACAATTTCATTTTATATTTCTTATAGGCAGTTTTAAATTTTATGTTACTTATTATAATTTTGAATTTATCTTTTATTGTTTTATTTTTTTTAATTTTGTGAGTGAAAAATCTTTCAAAGAAAATTTAAATCGCTTAATTGCCAAATCAAACCAAATTGATAAGGATCATTTAGATTTTTTGATTTTTATATAATTTAGTTTAGTTGAAATGCTTTATAAGTGATTTAGTTTGGTATTTTAACTTAAAACACTCCAAGATGCTCGTTGCACACCTGTAGTCGGAGTATCATTAGTGTTTTCCTTAGGCTTTGAAAACTAGGCCGTTTGGTTCAATTTTTATTTTTGTTGTGATTTTTAGTTTTTAGTTTACATTTTTATTAAAAATAAAAACCTATTTAGTTAAGATTTTTAACATTAAAACTGAAAACAACAACTTATTTAGTTGAGATTTGTAATAAAAAACTAAAAATAAAAATATGTTTGGAAACTCAATTGTCAATTGAAACATTGTTAACTTAAAACCAGTAGCAGAAGCTATGACCTTGAAACTAACTGGATTTCTTGTCATGTGTTTAAATAAGATTTATTGACCATTGAACTTTGTATTCCTTCTACTTACCCACAAACCAAGAACACAGGAAAACAATAAACAAAAAATGGAGAAGAACACTTGAAAATGCAGAAATGCAAATAAAAAAAAATTAGAAACACAAATCAGAAAAAACCAGAAAACTAGAAATACAGCAACATAAACTAGAAAACTAAAAATGTAGAAACGCAAACTAGAAAACTAGAAATATAGAAAATCAAACTAGATAACCAGAAAACTAGAAACGCAAAACCGAAGACTAGAATATTAGAAATGGAGAAACGGAAGCTAGAAAACTAGGAGAGAGAGAAGATATGAGTTAGGGAATTAAGAAAGAAGAAAAGAACAATGAAGCATAAGAGAGAGAAAAGATAAGTATGGGATGTAAAAGGCAAATATGAGAGTTTGTACATTGGATGAAGTTTATAAGAGGTGAAAGTAGGAACAAAAACAAAACCTATTATGAAAAATTAGAAAAACGTCTAATTTTCTTTTTTCGTGAATTTATTGTGGTTTTTTTCGTTTTAGAAACAACAGATTGCAACGAAATAACCAAACGTGTTTTAACATGTTAATTCCGTTTTTATTAAAACTGCAACAAGAGAAGAAAAAAAGAGAGAAACAAATACCCATAGCTCTCCTTTTTTTTCCTTGGGAAATTAACTTCCAAATTTATTGTTGAAAACATCATTTTCCTTATGGTAATTAAGTGGCGTATAAGGTGTTCAATCTATTATGATAAAAAATACTGATAATTATAATAATATTTATATTTGATCTGTCTATTAATTTGAAAGCAACTACTCACAAAATGATTACTTCCTTTTCTTTTCATTTATGCATTCTAATTTTATGTATTAAAAAACAAAACTAAAGAAGAAAAACAAGGCGGGGATGAGGCATAGTATTAGAGACGAACTAAACAGATAACGATTGTTTGGACAGATGAGAGAGTTCTCGCAAGCAATCGTGGACTTTCCTTTGCATTCTAACGGCCAAATTGAGGTGTCAAAGGTTTTGGCTGACATTGTGGCATCAGCGGTCGGAGCCATTTTCATTGACAATGATCATTCAACGGATACTATGTGGAAGGTACCATATAAATTAATGTACATCTTTATTCCATCCCCATATAACTCATCTCATTGCCCATTTTTTGTTCTTTTCTAGTAATGAACTAAGCCTTGAATTCGTTTCAGAAATTAAAAAAGAAAAGAAAAATGTCACTTTGGATCTTAAAAAAAGGCAGTGAATAATCGACGTAGATGCATATAGAAATGAGTAGTTTGTCTACAGAGTTGAATATTAGTTGTCATTTAATTCCAAAGGTCTTCAAGAATCTGTTGGAGCCAGTGATCAGGTTGGAGATGCTGAAAATGCATCCAGTGACTGAGCTATATGAAGTATGCAATAAAAGACACATGAAAGTGAGGTTCGTGGACGTGTGAGAGGAAAGCATGTCTTTCTACGTCTTCATGGACGGAAAACTTGCGGGCAAAGGAACATCCACCTCTAAGAAAGAAATTACACAAAATAGAGCGGCCAAAGCCACATTGGACAACATTCATGCAACTATCCTCCAACTAAAAAGTCAAGAGGTCAATACAACTGAAAATAGTTAATGCCTCGTACTCTTATACTGATAATACATGTATTTGTGTATTCTTTTATAATAAGGCATTACATATTGTTGGCTCCCGATTCCGGAACCCAACCCTCTTACGAAAACATGAAACCTTGAGCGTGGATATTACCTCGAAAAGGGTCTTTCATTGTACCCTTAATAGACATTATCAATTCATACTCATTACTATTACCTCGAAAAGGATCTTTCATTGTACCCTTAATAGACATTATCAATTCATACTCATTACTATCTCTTTTTTTTTAACATCCCAAAAATTTTCTCACAATTTGCTCAACGGTGCGCTCGTACAACCAGTGACAATGCTTGAACTCAATACTCCTATTTGTGAAAAGAATTTGGAAACCTTCAAATCGAAATTTCAAATTGACTTCTGCATATAAATCCTAGCTCTAAGTCTCTTGTTTAATTGGGAGCAAGAATCACCTCAAACGGATTTATACAACTCAAGATATGCTTAAAAAAGCCTAAAAGGGATTATACCCCAAACATGCTCTCCTAACCAACCTATTACTTACTTTAATGAAAACTCTCTCAAATCAATTCTAAATGATACAAACTTGTATGGAGAAAAAGGTACATATCTTATGAATCTATTGGTCTAAGAATTAACTCAATCGGAGGTCGGATGAGAGAGTTATGCCCAAAGGAATAAACCATGTTTAAACCCTAAATTAATTTGTATCTCTCTTGGCGCGAATGCCATAACTTTTTATACAAATGTCCAATTGGTTTCGTTTTAGGACCTCTGAAAAGAAGACATCGAGATATACAACTCATATTAGAGACCTTGAAGCAAGATTCGGCCTGTAAACTGGTCAAAATAGCAAATTACTGTAGATGACCTGAGAATGTCCGTTAAACGGACATGCATGTCCGTTTAACGGACATAGACTGGCCAAACACCCCATTTTTACCCGAGAAGGTCTGTTAAACGGACATCCATGTCCGTTTAACAGACATGCACTGGGCAAAGGGGTCCAAACTCTTTATAAAGCCTCTCCAATGCTTCCAACTTCCATCTTAACACCCTATGCATTCACAAAGTCCCCATATTCAACTCTTCAAGTGTAATACAACTCCATAACCAAACAAATACCAATCTAAATCCAACAAACTCCCAAATCTCAACTCGAATAACTCATATAACACCCAAATTTTCATCATTCACCAAAGCCCTCAAGTTCATACTTCCCATACAACATCATCCCT
>JANZLF010000009.1:3969069-3979684 GCA_026546835.1 Erythroxylum foetidum | reverse complement strand
AATTTTTTATTTCTTATTTCATTCTTTATTGGACCCTTTCCCATTCTTTTGTGAATAACTTTTTCATCCGACCTCAGATTGATATGATTTTCGAAGCATTGGATTTCTAAAACATTTATTTACCTCTCCATAAAAATTTGTAATTTTTGAGATAAAAATTGAAATTGATTGATCGAATCAAAGTGAGAGGTCCGAGTGATTATTTTTTTCTGGAAAATGTTTGACAATATCCAGACCTATAGGGATCCGAATTGAGTAATTTTGGTGTCTATAGATTTCTAAATTTTAGGGAACATATTTGATGAAAATTTATGGATTGATACCAGGATTGTCACGAATATGCATTGTACACGTTTAAATTCCTGCATGTGCATTATTATACATTTCTGATTGTGCAATTTGTAATTCATATGTATTTGAATTATTATAGAGGCGCATTTAGAACGTCAACCTACCGACGTTGCCGAGACTTCCAGGCATTAGTTTCGGAAGCTATTGGTGAGTAACCTAGATGGTTTCTCTCAATTATTGCTTGCTTATAAAATTGTGGTGAATAATGGTGGGATTGTGGTTGTGATTTGATTGTAGATTCCGGAAAGAAGGTCCGATGATTGTGTACTGGGGGTTGCGTTATTGAAGTGCTACTTATATGTGAATTTGAAACCTATGTACCTATGTTGTGATTGATTGATGTATATATATGCGCAGACATTGTGGCATATATATACATGTGATTAATTGTGGCATATGCATTTCATTCATGAATGCATAATCAGATAATGACAGTTATGATCGGAGCAGCCACCGATTAGAGCTTAAAGTTCAACGAGTATTTTTGAGTCTCGAGCTCAACAGTGATTTAGAGCCTCAGGCTCAACGATTAATGAGCCCTATATGGGATAGTTCAGGCGCTCGGTCACAACGCCAAAATAATTGAAACAGTGTCACATGTGCACAACATATGCATAATTGCGTGACTAAATTGTAGTAAGTGTAAAGTGTGAAATGTGTAATGATGTGAACTTGTGATATATTTATGTTGTGAATTGTTGTGTTGTGTTGCTTAGATTGAGTGGACCATCAATGATGGTTACCTCACTGAGTTCACAAAACTCACCAAAATTGCAGAGTTGTCTTTTCAGGATCAAGAGTAGACTCCTAGCTACAGAGGGGCTTTCCAGCCGTGTAGATAGTACTGGCAAGAGAAGTCATGGCTCACAAGTCGAACAGTTGGGACTTGTGGGATGACCTAGATAGACCTATTGTTTTCCTCTTTCTTGTAGCATTCTGTATTAGTTTTTTTGGGATTTATTTACAGGATGACAGACGTGTAAACAGTTGTTTTGATAAATGAAATGAGGAAAAATTTGGTTTCAAAATGATCGTGATTTTTATATTGATGTTTTATTTATGATGCCATGTTAAGTGAAGTAGTAATCGTTCGTAGCTCGCCCTTATCATAGGATATGTACCGGAATGACCTGCGGGCGTCTCGATGTATACCCCGTGGTAAGGGGGTGCTACATTTAATGAGTGGTATGAACAAAAACTGAGTAGTTAGTGACTCAACTGATATGTTGGACTTAGGAATATGAGAAGGAAACATGGTTCGAAAAGGAAAAATTTCTTCATTGAACACAACATCTCGGGCAATATATATTCTTCCTGAGCTATGTAAACAATGATAACCCTTATGTTGAGGACTATATCCAATAAAGACACAAAGGCTAGTATGGAATTGAACTTCTGACGATTGTAAGGTTTCAAGTTTGGGTAGCAAGCATAACCAAAATTCTTACAAAATTTAAAGTCGTGTTTCATGTGTGTAAGTTTTTTGAATGGTGACATGTTGTCCAGAGTTGGTGTGGAAAGTCGATTTATTAGATATGTGCAAGTGGCATATTAGTTTAAGTAGGGTGAGTGTTGTTTCTATGTTATGCCTCTGTTTGCGCTAAATTTTTCCATTTTGATAGTGAGTATGAGGACATATAAGTCTATGGTTGATGCCATTGGTTTTGAGGTAGGTGTGAAGGGAATGAATTCACCTCCCATATTAGTCTGAAGGGATCAAATCACACACCTAGTTTGTTTTTCAACCAAAGTTTTGACGGTTCTAAAAGCGTCTAAAGCTTGAAATTTATGAGAAATGGGATATATCCAAGTGAATTTGGTGAAATTGTCTAGGAAGTTGATACAGTATCTAGCCTCAATAGTTCCAGGTATAGGTGTTGGTCCCCAAAGTTCGGCATATACAATTCAAGGGATTATGACGTTTTAAGTTTAGAGGTTGGATAATGTAGTTCATGTAACATCCCATCACCGATGGGAAGGGTAAATTGGTCATTTGGAACAGGTTAGGCGAGTGTAAATATACCTCGGCATGAACATGCATCATATAGCCTCTATATAAATATGAATGGTAATTTTTGAACATGCACATGATTGTACATGCATTTATGACATTTCCCAACATATGTGTCTTTAAATGTAATGTTTTTGTGAAATATGTGATAATTGTGTTTGAAAAATTGAATTGGGGTGATTTATGTGTGTTTTCCATTTTTAGGGAATTTTAGGAATTTTTCTGGAATTTTTCAGGGTACTTTTCCGGATCGGAAGAATTGTCAAGTGGCAGACGGATTGGGTTTCCGGTACTAGAAAAGACTGTCCAATGGCACTGAAAAAAATTGGATACATGATTTTAGGAATTTTTGATATGAGTCATTGGAATTTAGAGTAGAAATTTCATTTGGAAACTGATCGGTAGAATGCAGAAAATCGGGACAAGTGGCAAGTGACACATGTCACTTGCCTACTTAGTCTTTTATTTAAAGGGTTAATATTTATCTTGAATTAGCAAGTCTTCCATGACATTCCATATGTGAAAGTGCCAAAAAACTTTTTACTTGCAAACTTTTCCTCCATCCGTAGGTGTTCTTCCACTCCTTCTTTGTTGGTGTGTTTCATCCCATACAAGAAGCTTTTCTTGTCTAATTGCTTGCTCCTTCTTTCTTCACATACAAAACCAAACTTAGCTTTTTGATGATGAAGATTTGTGTGTGTATTGGAGTGATAGCCGTAGGTGTTGGTGAGTGGTAGAAAGTTGGAGTGATTTTGAAGATTTGAAGAATTAAAGCTTGGAGTTTGTTTAGGTGAGAACTTATGTTTATGTTCTTTCATTTGGTAGTTAGAAGCATTTATGGGGATTAATTGTGCATTAATTTCATAAAACTTGTGGTAGGATTGTTTGGGTATGAGTGTAGCTATGTATGAGGTTGAATGATTAACATGTTTTGGATTGGTTTTGATGTTTGAATAATGTTAGATAAGTGGTAAATTCAAGTAAGAAGATGGTGTGTTGTGTGCTGCCAAATCTTGATTATTTATTCAAGTGAATGTTTAGATGAACTTGTGGCTGAATTAGAGACTAAATTGGATGCTTATTGATGTAGGATTGGTGTTGGAATGGAAGAAGTTGAGTTGGATATGAAATCTGGAAAATGTTACTTTGTGTAGGTTTCATATTTTTGCTCATAACTTTTGATATCGTTGTCTGATTGAGATGAGCTTTAGCTTAAATTAAACTTAAGAAGTATGACTAGATTTCATATGAAAGAAGTTCTGTCCAATTATGGTTTTAAGATTTTTAAATTTTGCTTGGAAACTGAGTTGTACGTGTTATATGACCAGTAATCCGAACCTTGTGACCTGAAACTTTGATGAATTGTTTTAGGTTGATTTGGATTGAATTTGCTAATTTGTCTTCATAAAAGTTGAATATTTTTTTGTTAGCTTTCTAACACCACTAAGTATGAAATTTTTTGATTTTTAGGTTAAAAGTTATGGTTTGTTAATGTTCAGGTGGTAATTCAGCCCAAAATATGTGTTGGTGGGCAAATGCTCTAAGTGCATAAGTTTTGTACTTTTTGTGTTCTGATTTTAATTTTGGACTGTTAAGGGTGAAATTGGCTCAAGTGACCTTCTGTAAAGCTGTAGAGGATTGTTGTAGCTTTCTAATGAGGTATTATATGCTAATTTTGGATGTAAGGATTGTAAGATATAAATTTGTAAAGTTTTGTTATGGTTTAGGTTAAATGCTGCTTTCATAAATCCTAACTGGACAGCCACATTAATGGGAGGATTTGACCTAGTTAGAGATGGAATTTGTTCTAAGTCCTTGACAATTGTAGTATATTGTCGGAGCTTTTTATTCTGTATGGCATGGAATTTTTCTCCAAGGGGATGTGGAGTTATGAATTTTGGAAGATTGGGTTATTGTTGACAATAATTTGGGTAGGTAGAAGCTTTTCTTGAGAATTTTATTTGGTTAGAGATCGAATTGGCTTACAAGCTGTTCATGAAAGTTGTAGCATTTGTTTTGTTCTTTTGATTGATATAAAATTTGGAATTTTTGTCAAAGGGTATGAAAAGTTATGATTTTTAGAAAGATGTTGTACTGTTGTGGTAAATGTGTGACTAGGCAGTGTCTTTGAGTGCATTTGTGACACCCTTAGAGGTGAAATTGGATTTTTAGCTCTTCATGAAACTTGTAAGATTTTGCAAGATCTTTCCAACGAGACCTAATTTATGATTTTTGGATGTGTACGTTAAAAACTGTGTAGTGTGGAAGAAAGGAGAGTTGGATTTTGCAAAATAGAAAATTGTTTTTTTTTTAAATAGAAAATTTGGGCGATGCTCGCACCTCGCGAGGGCGAGCAGCCCTCGCACTCTACTGAGTGTGAGGGCTGCGTTATATATATATATATTTGAATTTTGTTTATTTATTTAATTATTATTTGATTTATTTGTGAATTAATTTGACCATTTTGTTTCTTTTGTCAATTACTTTTGCATCCGACGTCCGATTGATCTGATTGTTGAGGCATCGGATTCGTATAATATTTAATTTTATTTATTTTTAAAATTGAGAATTTTTAGAGCTAAAATTATCAGGGATTGATTAGGTCGAAGTGAGAGGACCGGGTAATGATTTTTCTGTTTCGTGTTTTATTTATAATTGGACCTATAGAGGTCCGAATTGGGTGATTTTAGTGTCTATAGCTTTTTAATTTTTAGAGGAAATTTTTGTGATGGGAAGTTGTGGAATAGTGCCGGGAATGTCACGAACATGCATTGTACACATCCAAATTGCTACATGTGCATTATTTAATATTTCTAATTGTGCATTTGGTAACATATGAATATTTTGAATGTTATAGATGCACAGTTGGAACGTCATCCCACGAATGTTGTCGAGACTTTCCGGTATTAGTTCAGAAGCTATTTGGTGAGTAACCTAGATGGTTTCTTAATTATTAATTTTTTATAATTTTGCACTTATAAAACTGTGGAGAATAATGGTGGGCTTGTGCGTTTGTTTGGGCCTAGATTCCGGACCGAAGGTGTCCGATGTATTAGGAGATTAAGACATAGGAGTGCTTTACTTGTGATTGTGACTTTAATGTGATTGAGTGTGAACTATTTGTTGACTGTGTTAATTTGGGATCGATTATGATGTTGGCTCTGCTTTATTTCGACATATGCATTCCTTTCATAAAGGCATGATCAGTAATTGACAGTTGTGACCAGAATAGCCACCGAGAGCTTAAAGCTCAACGTAATTGGGCTTCAAGCCTACAGTGATTCAGAGCCTTGGGCTCACCAATTAATGCGCCCTTATTGGGATAGTTTAGGCACTCGGTCATAACAACGTAATAAACTGGAAAAGAGTCACATGTGTATTACATATGCATTTGATTGAATGTCTTTGATTGAGTGGAAGGTAAAATGCCTTGTGTTTATGTGAATAATCATGTGGTACTTCTGAATGTGTTATTATGGTATAACTATGCTCTGTTTGACTATTGCATGAATTGGGTGAACCATCGATGATGATTCCTCACTAAGTTTGTAAACTCACCCAAAATTGCAAATTATTTTTCAGGACTGAGAGAGTAGACTCCTAGCTCCAGAGAGACTTTTCCTACCGTGTAGATCTTGTTTGGCAAGAGAAGTCATGGCTCACAGGTTTGTCAGCTGGCATTTTTGAGGGATGAACTAGTTAGGCTTTTTGAGTTAGATTTCTTTTGGAAAAATGTACAGACAGTGAAAAACTAATAGATATGTCAATTACTGCTTTTGATGATATGAAATGATAAAAATTTATGGTTTCAAAAATTAGTGATTTTCATATTGATGCTTTATGATTATTGATTCCATGAGAGGTACAGTAGTGATTGCTCGTAGTTCACCTTTATCATAGGATATGTATCGGAATGACCTACAGGCGTCCCAGTGTATACCCTATGGTAAGGGGGTGCTACATTGTATGTATATACTAAAGGTTAAATTACAACCTTCAAGAGCTTGTATGTATCTTTCAAAGGCCAATTATTGATTCAACTTTGCTAAGGAGTTCTTAAGGTTGAGACAAATAACTTATTATATTTTATTTAGAGCCATTATGGTTTCAAATAAGCCTAAAGTAGTACCCAAGTTACTTAACCGTTTGGTACGAAGAAATTTGAGCTTATGTTTTACCATTTGTAGCTTCCTCATGCACTTAAAAACTTCATACCCAACTATATTAGTATGTAGGTCATTCATCACCACTTCTTCATATCCCTCTAGTTTGATCAAATGTTTGAAAGGAGCTTTTACCATTCTCTTTGCTTGCTTCATTTGAAGTTCAGGAAGATTTTTTAAAAAATGTTTTATTTGGAAATCTTGTCATTAGGTAAAGAATTCACAAGAACTCTATTAAGTTTCTTCCATATTAGCAATTTCCCTTCTTTTCTAATGCTCTATATAACAAATTATCCATTATATCTTAAATTTGACGGACTTATGATACTTGTACATCTTTTGAATTACTCATTAGCACACTAAGGCCCTGAGCTAGGACCTTTATCTTCTTGTGCATATAAGATGCCATTGAATTCCCCCGTCACTATCCTTAGAGCATAAATAGTTACATGTAAGTAATTGAAGTACTCCCAAAGTTAGTTTCTTTGAAAGGCTAAACTTTCTATATAAAGCACATGTAGCCTTTGAGTGGTGAGCCAAATGGATCTTTAAGTGAATGAATTAGTTTGAGAGCTATAAGCTTATCAAAATAATTAAACTAAGATCATAAACTATTATTATTCTTCCATTATAATGAAGTTCCTAATTAGAAATAGTTTTTTAAAATTTTCGAAAAATTGTTGACCTTTGTCCATATTGTCCCTTTTTATTTTGGTCTCTACAAACCCTACCAAAATTGGTTTTTTAGGTGAGAAGATAATAAAAAGAAAATTTTTAAAGAAAAATTATACCCTTGACATTCTAGGAAATTATTATGGGAGAGATAGGGGTAAAATTCCTTTAGCCTAGCCTTCCTCACAATACACTTTCAAGTTATCTACACAAATTCTTTTTTCTAATCAGTCACTGTAAGGTTCTTATCTTTTGATAGAACATCTATAGTCTCCTCATCCTTCCTAACTTTGTCGATAGTGGTAATTTCCTCTGGCTTTTCTTGACTTTTATATAAGGTTAAGGTTAAGATTAAAAATATGGAATAAAAGTTGTTTTAGGTGACTTTAGTTCATCAGTTTCTAAATTGATGATCCTTTATTTTGTCATTGATATAATTAATCCCATATGTGTTTTCAATAGGGATCAAGTTTATCTTGATTTTACCTTTCACCACTTTGAGATCTTTAGCTATGATTTTGTCTTGATAAGCATCTGATAAATGAATATTTGACTATATTTTGCTTAATATTTGATAGTTTTATTATATATTTGGTACTTAATATGCTTCAAGCGTGTTTACAGGTTATGATTGCCTCTGTGGACTTAAAGAAAAAAACTAGAAAAAATGCAGCTAAAATTGAAAAAATAGCAATAAGGAAGAAATGCATGGCCGTGAACTTTCGCGATGTCCAACATACCTTGAATATACATGATCATTTGCACTAACCCAAAATTTTAGGTTTTCTTATAAATTTGACGTTTCGAAGCTAATTGAAGGGGATACTTTCAGAAGGTGCTTTTAAGACGTGGAGAATGCTCAGAAGGGATGATTTTGGTCTAGAGAAGTGAGAAGCACAAAGATTTAGATAGAACTTTCGTAAGATTAGGACTCTACATCGTAAGAACTTTCGATAGAAGACAATCAGGGAGATTTATAATTATAAACCCATTGTTTTCATTTCATTTTTTTTCTTTCGATTTATGTTTGATTTCATATTCGATCATGTGTAACTAAACTTCCAGTTGGCATTTAAGTTAGATGAACCATATGTATATACTTTGATATGATTTGTTTCCTTTATTAATGCAATTGGTTTGATTGATTATTATGATATGATTACGTGTTTTATTTATAATATGATTTCATACGTAAAGATTGAGAAATCCTAGTATGAATAGATCTACTATAATTAGAAGGATTTGATTGCAACCTTAGAGAAAGGATGATATAAATACTTCAGATTAGGGTCAAACCTAACAGAGAGACTCATAAATTTGTAGCGCAATCCTTTAAGATTTAACCTAGGTAATTCAGTTAGGGACCTTAGGATTAGTTGTTAGTAGACTCAAGGTCAGCTACTAGCATACTAAGGAGTCTCTATGGTCTAATTAATAAACAAACAATTGTTAGATAAAAGATCAATCTATTAATGTTTTAGGGGGCTTCGATCCTAGATATTAATTTCTGATAATGATAGGTTTCTAAATGAATTCCATTATCTTTATGTTCATTAATGTTTCCTATTTTATTTTATTTTATTTTGTTTTAGTTTCTTCCCATTAAAAATCTAAAATCAATCTTTAGGCTAGATAAAAGGGGAAGGGTAAGTACTAGTAATTATAGTCTTCGTGGGATTGACTCGTACTTGTCAGTATTAGCTACAACTACACAGTGAATTTGCGATTTATTACAATATTAACTAACACCCTCTAAGTCAATCAAGTTTTTGGCATCATTGCCCGGGACTTTGATATTAGGAAAGCTTGAATGTTATTACTCTAGTCATTTTTATTTTTTATTTTATTTGGTTTGATCTTTGATTTTATTTCTTTTTATTTTAATTTTTTGTATTTATTTTATTTTATTTTATTGTATCTTATTGTAACTATGGCTTATCAATTTAATTATCTTTTGAATTTCCCGATTTGATTTTGAGCTTGCGATTTATTATAGGAATTATGATTCATTACTATATCCACAGCTTACAATGAAAGGATGGTGTGGACAATATTTTTATGGGAGGCAGAATATGTCTTCGTAAACTATGACATCACCATATGGGAGACCGAAAAGGTGCTATCAACCTCAAACTGCAGTGTAAGAGAATGGCTACAATTCCGAGTGGAACAACTTTTATTCTTCTGAATAGAATGATTACACTCCAACTGGATATTTACGAGACCAAGCATCTCCACATAATAAGCCAACTTTGGAAGATAAATTGATGGAAGTCATTACTGAAATGAAAGCTGACTGACATAAATTTGAGAGCGAATAAAAAATAAGAGTTAGCTTCATGAATGGAGAGAGCTTCTAAAAGAAAAAGAAAGTATTGCAGATAAACTAATGGAAGGCCTTATCGAAAGAACAACTACTCAACGTGAACTTGATAAGAGACTTCTTTCACTTGCATATGATGAATATAGTTTGAGTTTCCAACCATCTTAGAGTGAAGATGGCGAGGAGGTAACTGTTGCTCTGAAAAATATGTTGATTGAGTCTATTCAAGAATCAAATATGAAACGTCAGGAAATAGAGGCTCTTATACAAAATATGGTGAATCGAACCAATTAGATGGTAGAGATATTATCCAAAGAACAACTAGGGAGTTTGTTAACTCTTAGTGAAACAAATCCTGGCGAATTTGGAATGGCAATCACCTTTAGTAGTGAAAATGAGCTTTTAGAAGAAGAAGAGGAAGAGGAAAAAAGTATTACGAATAGATTAATAGAACTCCTTGTTGATATGAAAGTTGAGCGACACAAATTCAATAGAGAAGAAAAGGTAAGGATTGGCTTCATGATTAGAGTAATATTACAAGAAGAGCTTCCTAACGAAGAAGAAGTCTTCATCCAAGAAGAGAAAGTAGAGGAGCAACATAAGGTAGTTGAAGAAGATAAGCCAGAAACCTCTATCCAGGAAGAAAAAGAGGAGTTGATAGAGGTGGTTGAGGGAGAACTAGTGGAGGAACCAATTAAGGGAACTATTGATGAGGTGTTGGTAGTGACCTTAAATACGGAGGGTTCTCACTTCCTCAAGGACAAACTATTCGAACTGATAGATGGTACATAGAGTTTTGTTATGCCTTATGTATTTTACATTTTGTCTTTAAAAGAGGCGTTAATGAAGTCTATTGGTTTTATTAATCTAATCAATTATGTCCTTTTGATAATCTTACAATAGTTAAGGATCCCTTGTGGTGCTGAATGTTTATTGTGAAAAAGAAAGCATAAAAGAAAGAAGGAAAGAAAAAGAAGGAAGAAAAAAAAGAAGAAGAAGAAAGAAAAAAGAGAAAAATATATGTATGTAGTACCATTAGTTTCCTAATGAAAGGACCTATGTATATTTTTAAACAAGTTTTGAAATATATTGTGT
>JANZLF010000009.1:3947298-3965619 GCA_026546835.1 Erythroxylum foetidum | reverse complement strand
GTTAATGTAATTATTATTAGTATTACTTAGGAAATTAATTTTAGGACAACTTGATTATGATGTATAGTATTAATGGAGAGGTTGAAATTGGTGAAGGATTGATGTTATGAAATTTATAATTTTTATTATGGCTTTCTTAAGGACAAGTAAAAGCTTAAGTATGGAGATGTTTGATAAATGAATATTTGACTATATTTTGACACTCATATCTGATGTATTTTGCTTGATAGTTGATACTTTTATTATATATTTGGTATTTCATATGTTTCAAGTGTGTTTATAGGTTATAATTGCCTCTATGGACTTAAAAGAGAAGAAATCAGATGAAAATGCGACTAAAACTAAAAAAACAACAATCTGGAAAGAATGTATAGCCTTGCACTTTCGCAATATCTGGCATGCCTCGATTATGCATGCTCATATGCACGCCAAAAATTCTAGGTTTCTTATAAATTTGACATTTCAAAGTTAATTGAAGGGGAGACTTTGGGGAGGTGATTTCCAGATGTGAAGAACATCTAGAATGGATGGTTTTGGTCCGAAGAAACAGGAAACAGAAAGAAATCATGGAAAAATCTATAGGAATACAAAAGCAAGCCTCTATATCGTACAAGCATTCGATAGAAGACAATCAGGGAGATTTAGAATTATGAACTCATTGTTTTCATTTCATTTTTTTCCTTTTGATTTATTTTGATTTCGTATTTCGATTGTGTGTAACTAAACGTCCAATTAATTTTTAGGCTAGACGAACCTTATGTATATACTTTGATATGATTTGATTCCTTTATTAATACAACTGATTTGATTGATTGTTGTGATATGATTACATGTTTTATTTTTAATCTGATTTCATACATTGAGATTGAGAAATCCTACTATAAGTAGATATATTATAATTAGAAGGAGTTGATTGCAACCCAAGAGATAGGATCATATAAATCCTTCAGATTATGATCAAACTTAATAGAGGGATTCATAAATCAGTAACCCAATCATATATGATTTAACTTGAATAATTCAATTAGGGACCTTAGGATTAGTTATTAGTAGACTCAAAGTCAACTGCTAGCATACCATAGTAGTTTCCACGACCTAATTAATCAACAAACAATTGCATGATACAAGATCAATATGTTAAAGTTTTAGGACGGTTTGAGTCTAGATACTAATTTCTAATAACGATAGTTTTCTAAGTGAATTTCATTATCTTTGTGTTCATTATTTTTCCTGTTTTATTTTATTTGTTTTACTTTTATCTTCTTTTTATTAAAAATTTAAAATCAATCATTAGGCTAGATAATACGAGAAAGTTAATTATTAATCCCTCCTATTCAAAATAAATATCGTTTTAGAGAGATTTTAATTATTTAAAATAAATGTTGTTCGTGACTTTTTATGCATAATTATAATTTTATTTCTAAAATTATCTTTTAATTTTTCTTACATCCTAATTATATATTATATTTTTAAAATACTTCAACATATAATTAATAAGAATATATCAAATATTTCATGAATGAGTAATATTTATTATCATTGTAGGAATAAGAGTGTTACTAAGACGCTCTAGGCCGATCAACATCCATTTCCGCGAAGCGATTGTATAGTTCTCGGGCTTAGAAGTTTGAGGCGCCTTTGGACAAGTTTGTCCGAATTATTTTAAACTTCGGATTCGTGCATGAATGACAAGTGTCGACATACTCTCGTTTCTCCACACATCATCATTACTGCTGCTTTCAGTCTGAAGTTCCGGATACATAACATATGAAGTTAAAAGCGAGGATGTCAGGAATGACGAAATGTTAATTAAATACTAGTCCAAATATATATTTGTCAAACGAAAAATTCAGTTACAAATAATGAGTACATTTTAATATTACGGTGTTTTATTATGTCTAATAAATCTCAGTCGTTTATTTATATAAATTTTATGTAAGTTTCGTGTGAATCTTACGTGAGTTTCGTAAAATAAATAGTTAAAATTTTATAAGACAGAGTAAGACAGAATAATATTAGACAGAAAATCTTATCACCCTAAACAAAAAGAATTTTGGTAAGAAAGCACGAATGATAGATGGAGATCATACATAAATATCATTTATATACAATTTTAACTTTTCTACTGTATTAAGCTATAGCGATTACAAAACAGTGGGCACTTCTTTTATATATATCGTTGGTGTATTTATTTCTCTTCTTTAGCATTTAATACAAACGTGAAATGGAAAAGATACAAAATCCATTATTATTAATCTCTTAACTATTTGTCACTATAAAATGGTATCCTTATATACGAAAGAAACCAGAGAACAGCAGAAACACGTACGTTCCTCTTCTTTAGCATTCTCACTCAGCGGATCCTGACTCTCCGAGGGTTCAAGTGACACCAACGTACTAAGCAAAGGTACCTCTCTATCTTTCTCTTCTCTATTTGCGTTTTCCTCTGTCATCTTCTCGTTGTGCGTGTGATGTGGGTGTCATTTCTTAAAAGTTGACGAGAATGTCCACCAGTTGGCAAACTCCGAGCATTGCTGGGTTGGACTTTTCCCCTTATAGTAATCAGCTAATACAATACTTGCTTCGGTTGATCAAAGCGCTTCACTCTGCTCAAACTCAAGAACTCGCTCTTGCCCTCCTCGCAAAGGTATATATATGGATGTGTAGTAAATCCAAAGTTCAATCTTAATTTCTTGTTTTATGTTTTAAATCCCCTCTCATTTCAGAGTCCTTTCCTTGATTACGGTTAAATCACTTGGCAACATCCTATATTTTCGGAGTTTTTTGTTTTTAAACTATCAGTGGCCCTTATATTTAACCTTCTGCATGGTGGCTTCACTTTTGTTCATCAGAAAGTATGACCACTGCCGGAATTTCTGTACTTCGAAAGATTCATCTTTAACCTTTATTTTTTTCAGATTTAAGCTTCATTACAAAGTAGCAAAATTTATCTGTCCTCTTTTTTTTTTTTTTCTTCTTTAAATTAGTTGCTCATTTCATATACCTATTACTGGATGCGTGCTGATAAAATCAAGTTAATCCTTAGAACCCCCGTCAAAAAGGAGACTCATCCTTTCTTACCAACCTTATGAAATTGAAACATCATCGCAATTATTTCTTTATGATAAATAAATCATTCATGTAAATTATAATTGTTAATGTCGTCGCCTGGAAATGGAAAGATGCTATGTCCGATATGTTTCTCCCAAATAATATTTATTTATCGTGCTTCTTAGCCAACAGTTTAAAATCAGAACAATGTAGCCATTAAAATTGACATTTAGGTTGAACTTCGAGCATGGCATCCCCCAATTGTAGTGAATAATAGGTTTCCTAAAATTGTTCTTTTAAATGGTTAGTGGTTATCGTCGTTGCTGTTATAGCAAGTTTATGATTTACTTGATGCGTGTGAACATTACTTACTGTTTAAGATCCTATGGAAAGAGAGTCTGAATTGTTGCAAAAGATGGAACACCAAAAATTCTTTTTGCACATAGTTCTAAGACTTATGGATGCCTAAAAAATTCTTATGTTATTTTGTTAATGTGTAAAAACATTCCATCTTATCATTTGCTATGACAACAGAACAACAAAATAACAGGTTAGTTTTTTGTCACTTTGATTTGACTGTTTAAAGATAGTTGATTAAATGAGACATGATGTTTATAATCATCTTTTAAACAATTCAGATGTTCGTAATGTTTATGTCTTGTTGATAAGGTTCTTTGTTCTTTGTAATCCACAGTTTAGAAATATGAGTACATGACATACATATTGCCCCCTTTTGGTGTTGATTAATTACTGCGAAGTTGCGCTTGTAGGAAGCCACTAATTGCATGAACATTACGTTATGTAGAAACTCAGTAAAGCTGAAAGTAAAGAGAAACACTAGGGCTTGTTGCAAATTCCTAACCAAGTGTTCCTTGAAAGATGCTAAGTTGATAAGAAAAATTAACCAACCAAGTGTTCCTTGAAAGATGCTAAGTTGATAAGAAAAATTAACTAACCAATTGTTCCTTGAAAGATGCTACAGAATTCTTCGATAATTTGTTGATCATTGAATTTCAAAATACATATTATGATGACTTCAGATACTATATGTTCATTTTGTAGCTGATGCATGCCTTTTCCTTTTTAAGGTTTGTGATTAAGTTTTCTACCCAATGCTTGTGCTCTCTAAAGCTTCAAGTTGAGCTCTTAACATGACTAATCATTTCGAGAGAGTGACTTTACTTGCTCAATCACCATGAGTTACAATAAGCTATGAATATCCAATCCGCAAAAGATAATCTTCAACATATAATTGAAATTTTCATGTGAAATACTAATTAAACCATCATATGAGTTTTTCGAATTCAAATTCTTTGATGTGAGGATTGGCATCGATGTCATGTATTGTGGAGTCATTTGACTGGTATAATATCTTTTTCTAATCAAATAATTTATTGCCATTGCAAACAATGTTTTCTTGACGGACTCGACAAGAAATATGTATAATTATCATATCCTTGTATTCTAGAATCACGAAATTCGAGGAGAACTGGCGCCATTGTTGTGGCATAGTGTTGGTACTATGACTGTGCTTCTCCAGGTAAAAGAACAATCGATGCATCCATTAATTGTTCCTGATATTATTTTGTGCATTTATAAAAAAAATTGAAATCATCATGAGTTATGCACAACTCTTTGATTATCTATTAGTTTAAAAAAACACTCCATTCAGGTAATTATTTCAACATACCCCAAGATTTGTATCCCAAACCTAACAGAAAGAGACTCCAGGAATGTGAGAAATGTTCTTTCTTTACTTCAGGTGAGCCTTATATCTTATGCTCATTTATGTTTAAATTGTTTTGTTTCTTATCTTATGCTTGGGCCAGACCACTAGAGATTGTGCCAGGGAAATGGATGCACCATTTAATAAAATATAAGAGTTTTGCTTATATAAGCATAATGCAAGTAATTAACTGTTTTACAACGTGCTTTAGATCAAACTCTAGGAAACATTAAAAATACTCTTATAGATTATTTCCCATTTTCTACTGCATGCCATTTTAGTCAAATGATGAACTCATAACTAATAGGTAAAAAATGTAATTTGTCTTTTTGCCCTAATCACTCATTAGTCAATCAAACTCAAAGCCACTTTTATTTCCTATTATGCCAAGAAACTGATAAGTGGAACTTGGAAGGAAGCGGCATCGATGTGAGAATGAAGTTATAATTCTTATAATTTGTTTAGAATGATTATAAAACATGTTTTGAAAGTAGAGTACAGATGGAAAATGGGGAACAGAAATAATTTAACATTTACGTTCTATACCAAGTGAAAACATGAATAAGGTAGAGAATTGAGTATCTTTTATGCAAAAATGGATTTGCACATGTGTCTAACAGTACTTAAATGATTTATTTTATTGCAATATACAAACTAGTAGTAATAAAGTGCCATTGCAACGTGATCAACATTAAAATTCTCCCATTGCTCTTTTTAAAATGTTAATTTAACATTAAGTACATTGTATGCCACACAGGGTGTAGCTGCGCACCCTATTACAAGGCTACCATTTGTTCAAGGTAATAAATCTAATTTTTCAAATACATATGGAATTTACGAATTAGATGTGACACTGATTTATCTAATGTCTTGGTCCTTCCTCTCTATCTGTTTTAATATCTACAACCAGGCAAACTTATCAAATATTATAGTCATGCATACGCTTTAACATGTAATTCCTACAAATAAAAGACGCTTCAACATATAATTCCTACACATACTCACATATACAAAAACATAGAAATAAAAAATATATCTGGCATATCTATATATAGATTTACATGTTTGCTTTAGGTAGGCCTCATTTTGAAATTTTATACCCTAACGCTACTAAAATTGATGTGAAATTTTATACCCTAACGCTACTAAAATTGATGTGAATTTTTCCCTCATGTTCTCGATTGGTAGAAATTTTTTGGAAAGTAAATATAGAATTTCATTAAAGAACACTCTAGAGGTGCTGGAAAAAATAGATGAAGAATCTTGGAAATACCATAGAAGGTGTATGAAGAAGTTGAAATAGTCTCAAGCTACACAGCATACAACACATTATGATAACCAAGTCAATGATTAGCAAGAAATGTGCATCACTGAACCCCTTTATAGTGTAACTTCCATTTGAAGATCTAATTTGTGCTCACAGTGTTAGCTACGTTTCTTGCAATAGCAGTTTCTCTAATTTTACGTAAGAGCCTTGAACATGTAATCTTTGACTTAGTTTGAGCTCCTTTATAAATCCTTTGATTTCTTTCAACCAAATGATAGATATATATACTATTGCACCCAAAGCTAACCTGAACATATTTAGATTATCTTTCGTAAGACGATTAAGGTTCATAACCCATGAAACAGTGTCTTTCTATTGAGAGAAATTACAATTGAGATTGCAAAGAGTGACAATGTGATGCTAAATAAAGCTGGAGAATCTACAATTGGAGAATAGGTGGTTTAGGTCCTTATTGTTATCTTGATAAAGGACACAAGTACCATTCATCTAGGATACCTTGAGATCATTTTTCATTCCCAACTTGTCTTTAATCGTGAGCCAAAGGATGAAGGATATGTGTGATGGATAAGATTCAAATTCTACACTCGCTTTGGCCAATCAATTATGTTTTGTGAAACTATCAACAACTTCTTGCATAAGAGGTTAGAGTATCACATCAACTTATTATACAATCATAAGAGACAATACTCTTTGATTACCTTAAAGCCCCTTAAAGTATGAATTGGCTAATTCTATGTATTATCTTTTATAATTACTTCCACCTTAATATTAACAGGAATCCTTGCTTTGATTGTATCAAATTTCTGAAGCTTGTAAAGAGGTCCCAATTTGTGTTAGTTTTCAAACCAAAAATGAAGTACCTTTTCCATTACTGATTTTAAGTTTGATAACTGAGCAAATTGAATGCCTCATCTATTTACCTTGAGGCCATGAAGTATTTGTTTTTAGTTTAACTAACCATATATTCTCACTTCAAGAAGAGCATATGTATCCATTGGACCTAAAGTGATTCCTTACCTGTATAAATCTTTTTTAGCCTCTTAATTAGGGGAACCTTACTCAAGATTCTGAATGAATTGATTCCATGTCCCTCATTATCCTTTGGAAAATAAATTTTCTTACCATTTTACTCTAGGCACTTTAGCTTTGTTCTTAAGTCCAGACTAGAGGAACTTCTTTATCATCTTTTCAATGGTCTTTTTTATCTCCTTAGGATTGGTATGTGAGAGGTCCAATAGATTTGTGAATTATTCAATATTGAGATAATTAGTTAAAGTCTTTTACTGTATGTGAGAGCCTTATTACACCAACTATTCAGCCTCTTTTGAATTGAGTCAATAAGGGTATATAATTAGAGAATGAGAGCCTCCTAGTTGTTATAGGAAACCTAAGTATTTAATAGGAATCTTTTCCTGTTTGAAACCCTTTGTTAATGTTACAAATCCTTAATTGTACTAGAGCCTACTGGGAGGCAAAAGCTACCCTTACGTGGATTATAGTTGAGCTTGATATGTTTTTCAACTACTCTACGGGGTTGATGATCATCTCAATTGATTTAGCTATTACCCCACAAAATAATATCAAACCATCTACAAAAGAGATATTAAAAATGCCAATCTTATTACATTTATAATGAAATTCAAAACATGGTTCCTTAGAGATGTTTAAACCAATAATTTTGTAGAGGATTTTTATACTCAAGCAGAATAGCTAGAGGGACAAGGGATCCTATCGCCTAAGCTCTTTGGTAGCTTTAAACATCTTTTTGGGTTTTATATTAGCTAGTATAGAGAATAAAGTGATGATGTCAAATTCCATAATGCAATTGGTGAACTTTCTATGAAAACTTGGCACCTCTATTGAGCTAAATATGAAATTCCAGTTTAAGGAGTCAAAAGCTTTGTTAAAATCAATCTTCAAGATACAACTCCTTTTTTTTTCTTTTATGGTAGCTCTTGAACAATTTTTAAGCAGTCAAATGTTATCACCTATGCTTATACCCTAAATATTAGCTCCTTGACATGAGCATATGATTTTCCTGAGAACAATTTTCAGTCTTAAAGATAAAATTCTTTAGATACCCTTATATATCAAAAATTGCAAGAAATTGTCCTATAGTCATGAAGAGAAGTTAGGTTGAGGGCTTTAAGGACTAATATATGTTGGTTTTATTGAGTTCTTTCAGAAGCCTCCTATTATTGAACAATTCCATAATAGAGCTAGCTACCATTTTTCCTAAAATATCCCATGTACTTTAAAAAAATTCGGGTATCCATCATATTCAATTGTTTTGGTTAGATTTATGCTGAAGATTACTTCCTTGATTTGACTTCTAGTGATTTCCTTAATAAGAATATTCCTAAGCTTCCCGCAAATGGTATTTGTTAAAAAATTCCTAATCTGATTAGTTAAAGAACTTACTTCCATAAATGAACCCAAGAGTGGTTATAATGATTAAAGGCTAACTACTTTAGCTGTTGTTGATCATTTATGGTAACACCATTGTGAGTTTGCAGGGAAACTATGTTTTTATGTTTCTTTTATCTAGAATGACATCATATGGAGTTTTGTATTCCTATTACCCACATTTAGCCAAGTAATTCTTAATCCTCCTCAGAGATGAGAGCTCCATAGTTTTAAGGGCCTTATTATATTAATGATTAGATTATCTTGGATCCAATTAAGGGAATATAGAGCTTTCTTTTTATCCTCTCCTATGGAGTTGCTACTCGCTTTATGCAACTAAATTAGTTCACCCTTAATATCTCTAAGCTTCTGCACAAAAATGAAAACTTAAGTGCCAGTCACTTCAGTATTCAAACCTTTTAATGTGGCTTTAATAAAGCCTATAACTTTCAAAAGATATTTAATGAATCTGAATGGGTTATTCCTTTTGTTATAATCCATATTCAACTAAATTTCAATTGATATGTGATCTGATGTGAGAGGATTACAAAAGTGAGCAAACATGAGAGGGAATTTAGAAATCCAAGATAAGTTAACTAAGTATTTATAAAAGGGTTTTTTTTGAAGAATCATGCCCCATTTTATCTTTTATTCCAAGTGAAGTAATTGTCTATGAAACTCAAATTAATCGCTACTACTTCACTGGAGAACATTGATCAGTGCTCATTTATATGCTATAACTTACACTTAATCCCATCCACCTCTTATAAAAATAGTATACAATTGAAGTCACCATTGACTCTTAAGGAGGTGAGATCACTACAACAAAACAAGCCTTTTGTGACGTCTTAAAAACGTCACGAAAAGTCCTAAAAACGTCGCGAAATGTGGTGTAGGCAAAAGTTTTCCACGACATTTTTCATAAAACGTCGCGGAAAATTTTTGCCTACACCATATTTTGCGACGTTTTTAGGATTTTTTGTGACGTTTTTAAAACGAATGTTAGACAATTCGTGACATTTTTTCATAAAACGTCGCGAAAAACTCCGACATTTCGCGACGTTTTGTGAAACGTCACAAAAAAGTTGAAGAATCTGCGGCGTTTTAAAAAATGTCACGAATTGTCTAACATTCCGCGACGTTTTTTTGGAAACATCGCGGAAGACATTCAGCGACGTTTTTAGAAAAGACGCAGAATGTCTTTCATGACGTTTTTATTATTATTTGTGTTATTTTTATTATTTTTTCATTTTTTTTCAGAAATCATATTAATAACTATTCAATATTATTTATGAATTTTATTTATTTAATAATTCTTTAATTTTTTTAGTATATCATTAATTTTGATAATTAGAAACTATAAGATCCTAATCTTGTTCACACATACATCAACAACATGAAAATTATATATTATCAAATTGGTTAAATTGAATTTTAAGGCATATGCATAATTCTAATTTACATTGACTTGGATAGAAATGGAAGTATGCCTGAAATTCTTGTATTTACAAACATGGATAGGTAAAGTTTGTGTTTTACAAAGTTGAAAAAAATAAAAGAAGAGTGACATTAATATATCAAATTAAATCTTCCTGACAAGCTAACAGAAACTCCTAGAAATCAGGATCTAGATTTCTTGAGTTGTTTTCTGCGACTAGCAAACACTTCGTCATGTCTCATTAGCCAAAACCTCTCTATTTCTTCAGCTTTATGACTTGCAATTCTTCCCGCGATCAAACCTAAACAGTTTGTAAACAAGAAAACTTGTAAGTTTAGTTTCCTCGTCATCTCTAAACAAGAAAACTTGGCTAACATTCAGCAGTCAAGTTTTGGACAATAAGCAACAAATATAAGAAATGTGGTTAGTAGTTCTGCATATATTTATTAAAATGGCTTGGTATTTATTTGGTGCAAGTCTTAGCTTCAACTGGAATTGTTTCATACGTATGAAATCTAACAACATAATCTCGTTTGCGTTTAATATTGTTAACTCAACTTTTACAGCTATGTATGTATATAGTAAGCACCTGCTCTGCTCTGATGCACAACTCCTTCAAACCACCTATCTTTCCACTGGAGATGTACATGCTTGGAAACATTGTCTTCACCTCTCTGTACATTAATGGACAGTACACTAGTGATAAGTGTAAAGCAAATTAAACCACAGAACAATAAAAATGAACAACCAGAATTGATGCATTCGAAACATAACAACAGGCTATAATGCGATACCAATAGCAGCTTGGCCTAAATCAGTTAACATCAATAATCAAATTTTAGAAGTCAAATTAACCAGAATGAGACAGCAGAACATAAAGCTCTCAAAAATCCATAATTGAATCTTATGCTTGTTCTTTCCATTAAAAAATGTGATGTTAACAACAGTTTAGTCTTATTTGCAGCTGTAGAGTTGTGCTTTCCAAGTCTTATACTGAAAGTCCTCGACAAGATGCCAGTTATGCAATAGAAATCGTAGACATTGAGAGAGCAAAAACTTTTAGAATATAGGAAGGAAGATGTAAATCCAATTAATTCTAAGCTCATTATCCAATAAATTTTTTGTTCCATTAGTTTTGACCCTCGTGACTCTATTCACCAGGCAGTAGGTATTTGCAATAAGTGATCTTCCTGGTTATATGATCAGATTGAGATTACTTGAGACCACCAATTTTTGGACCTGAAAAAAATGATGGACGATGCATGTAAGTTACTATATATACAGAACCACTCTGCACTAGACATGTAAAGTAATTAAGACAAGGGATTGATACTATCTACAGCAAAGATGTCATCCTTGCCCTTCAAGACACCAAGATGATTAACGTACAAAGAGTCAATACATCCTATTTGGGAAGTAGTAGTCACTGAGCACACAAGGAATTGAAGAGTTCGGTAATAGATATGAGTGAGATTTTCATTTCTACAATATGTGATTGAGTTATGAAATTAATGCATGCTGAAAAATGTTGCTACAACATGATTATGGGATATAGCATGCACAACTAAGATTCTCAACGTGTCTATGAGGTCACTTGGTGAAGAAAGTACAACATCAGCATGATAATACTTTATACCCAAACCCCCTCCAATATTTAGGTAATCAACCTCAAATCCTTATTCTCGGATTCGATCAATGTATTTGACCATTAGAACAGCAGCATCCCGAAAAATGTCCACCTACAAACATATGAGAGAGAGTGGGATTTGCTTAGAACATCGGAAGTATGCCCCCAACGCATAGAAATGTAGACTTTTCTAGTTAACAGCAATTGATTAATACATCGGTACTTGCCCACAGTCTACATCATCATACTATAAATGACAACTTTACCATTAGTACCAAAGAGGAGAACTTAAATGACAATGCAATATTCACGGGAATGTTGAAGACCACCATATGACACTAGTTCTAGACACTACAATCACGTATACTTCACAATGTTAACTAAATCTTGGTATTCCCATAACCAAAACAATCATTCATCTTCTAGTGCCTTATTAGAAAACAAAAGAAAATGAGTCAAAAAGATTAATAATAGCTAAAACACCCATAGTATATCAACAACAGAATCGTGACATAATACCCATTCTGCACTGCACCGAAATGAGTCCTATACTAGTATTAAATGCCATAACCGACAGAAAGTTTTTTTTCAATACAGAATGTTATTCAGCATTAGTAATTCCCAAAAAACTGTATGCATACACAGCTTGAAATAAAGGCCATAGATACCAATTATACAAAACTATTAACTTTGCAGATTACCTTGTATTGAAATCAATACGCAAGAAATCTCCATCAGCGCTCTTGTGAACAATCACAGATGTTGTGGTATTAACCGTCAAATAATGACTTAGTTCCTGCATAAAGAATGTAATGGAATTTGTAATCTCAAGTGGTTATAACCATAGGATACTCTCTCTAAATAGCATTTTGCAAACACAATAGCAGTTGCTTCAGTTATTGCCAACATTACTATTGAGGGCAATTAAACTCTGAAACTTCTGCAACAAGGTTACCTCAACCGAATTGCTCACCCAGTATCACCCACAACCTGCTATTTGATACCATTTTTCTTCCATATACTAGGCTGGTAAAAATGAACTCGAAGAACAAATAGAAGTAACCTACCATTCCAAACAAAAACATCATAGAGAGCGCTGCAACTATTGATAATCCAGCACCTGATAGTGACGCCTCAGTCAAATCTCTTGGAATTTTCCTGCAGATGGAAAAAGAAATGCATTTAAGCAACAAGCACTTTCTTTGGCCTACTTCCCAGCACAGAATTTATAAATTCACAGAAAAAAAAAAGAAGAAAGCAGTATGCCAACTCAAATGCAATTCCCCTCAGCAATCAGATAAGAGAAAGCTCAATAAATAAATTCTCAATAGCACACTTGAGTGAATCCTTAAGAAACCCTAGTCCGAGTAAAACACATGACCTCCCATAAACATAATCAAAATTACTCAATAGACAAACAACACCTTTCACTTTTTACTTCTAGAAATCGAAAAACAAGACACTCAGAATTTTTTGAAATCCAATAACGAGAAGCTCCACAATTCAGATCCACAGAAAATGGAAGAACTAAGCTCAAAACACGAACAGCAATACGAAAGATATTCGTAACAAACACAAGAAAAATCAAAATGTAAATAACAAGAGATGGTAAAATGAGTGGGATCGGACCTATAAAAGTCGACGGATTTGAGCTTGCTCGTGGAGATCATGGCTGCTTCAGTATGAGAGACACTAAGGGGGAGAGAGAGAGAGTCCAAAGAGAGATCTGGCAGTGGAAATGAGGCCTCGAGGATCGCTTTGTAGATTTTGGGGTTTCAAGTCAGTCACAAATAGAATATTTTTCCCACTCGATTTAAAGGGATAGAAAGAGAGTGTGCGTCTTCTCTCTCTTCCCTTGTTTTCCAAATTTACTTCACTTCCTTTATATTGGCATAAGCATGGTTTTAGTTGCTTGCGGAGCGGTGTAGCTTTAATGTCTACACTTTCTAGCTTGAGGGGGCCCTTGTGCGGTCATAAGACGATCGCACGTGTAGTCTTTGATCATCTCATGTCCATTCAATTCCTTTTGTTCTTCACTTAGGCTTTGATTTATTATTTCATTCAAGTAAGCTGTTAAACTTAAGAATGTGAATGTGTCGGTTCAAGTCTGGGCCGTCGTGGCCCGGCCCGGCCTATTCACTAGTTAGGGTGGCCTGTGATTTAATGGGTCAAAATAAGTCAGCTTGTAGCCTAACCTCAGCCCATGACCTGATAGACCAATCACTTTTGACCTGTGGTTTACTTATAGTCTGATCAACTCAGGTTAAAATCAAACAGGATTAAAATTAACATAATAATTAAAATTATGTAATGCTTCTTATAACAAACTAATGACTTAAAGTCAGACCCAAATTGATCATAGGCTCTGACATCGTGTTAGTAAATTTAAAATTTAAGGAAGCCCAAGCAAATTGGGAAGTTAAATTACTTTATTCCGAATTCACAATATTTGAAGTTGTGGGAATATGTAATGTAAATAACTAAACACAACTAATATTTACTTTGCGGTCGTTTGGTTCCACTTCTATTTTTTTGTTATTGTTTTTAGTTTTTATTTTTTGTTTTTAGTTTTTTTCCTAAAAAAACGAAAATATGCTTGGTTGAGATTTCTAATATAAAAACTAAAAATAAAAACCTATTTGATTGAGATTTCTAATTAAAAAATTGAAAACAAAAATATTTTTGATTTTATTATCATGTTTCTATTTTTTGTAATTATACTCTTATGTATAATAATTATAATATATTATATTATATTTGTAAACTAATTAATTATCATTATAGCTAAAATAAAATATATGCAAATCAAATATTATTAAAAAATTACACATTAATTGTATATAATAAAATTACATAAATTAAAAATTAGATTAAGTCGTTCTAATCAATAAAATATATGTATCATACTATAATTCTAAAAAACATAATAGTACTATCATTTACAAAAAAAAAACATAAATCAGTTATAAATAGTATAATCACTTCATATTTGTCTAACAATTTCATTTCGCTTCCAAGACATACCTCGAAATTGTACTAGAGTGATATTATACACCACTTGAGAACTTGCATCTTTATTTTCACTTTCTCTAATTTGTTTTTCATTTTCAGCACAACTTTTAAATAATTCATCGCTTTGTCCATACATTCTAATATAGTTGTGTATAACACAACAAACAATAACAATGTATTTTTGTTTCTTCATATCATAACTCGACTTTTTTTAAATATAAGAAATATTGCTTTTAAAATACCAAAACGTCTGTCAATAATATTTCTTAATGAAGAATGCATTTAGTTAAACAATTCCTGTTGATCTTGAGGTCTTCCTTTGCTTCTATAATCTCGCAAACGATATCTTTCATTTCGATATGGTGAAAGAAATCCAGGCATATTAGTGTAACCCGAGTCAACCAAATAGTACTTACCTAACATTGAAAGAACATAATATCAACAAAAATATTTTAAAAATGAATCATAATTACTATGTTTATTTAAAATAATATAACATCTTGTGGAGGCATAGGACATTGATTCGTTAGATTTTTTACTATTTTCAAAAGAACTCGAGAGTTATTTGCAGTACCTTTCCATCCAACTATTATACAAGTAAAACGCATGTTAAATGAGCAATAACACATAGTATTTTGGATTTGATTAATTCTTTTGCCCCTATAAGGTATTTGTTCATCGGTCGGAACATGTATGTGTACCATCTATTGCTCCTATACAATCCTAAAAATTTTAAAATATTAAAATAATTTTTAATCATAAGGACATAATTAAATATAGGAATGTACCTTAAAATATATAAAGAATTTTGAATTGTGATGAATCTCAGAAGGTGTATTGCTAAAAGATGATGGAGTAATAACTCTTTTTGCAAGACGATTAATTGTGTATAAAACTTTTTCAAAGTGCTTCAAAATTATCTAGGCCGAATGTTGAAAGCATTCTGCATTGACTCTAATTGTCTCACTATGCTCTATAGTCATCAAGAAAATTGCTACTTTTTCCTCCACAGTCAAATGATTTATTACCTTTAAGCCTCCTAAACACTTCAACTCATCACATAAGCTCAAGAAGATTATCTTTATCATTCTTAAGTTTTCATAAATCCTTGTAGGATTGCTATTCAAAAGTTCTAATATCCAATCATGACCTGATAGAGCAGAAGTTCTACATGGTTGCTTTTGTAATGAAAATATTCGTTTTCTCCCCCAACTACAAAAATAATGATTACCTTCTTCCATTCATCATTAGAATCTAATTCGAAATATGATAAGAAATTAATGTATCTACAATGTCAACATTACATAATTAATAAAATATTCAATCAAGTATATTTAATCAAATATAGAAATTTTCCATACAAAATATAAACTTAAAATTAAGTCGAATATTCATACAAAGCACGAACTTAAAATGTTCAAAATATAGAATAGTGCTTAATATAAAAGTGTCAACTCAATAAGAATTCGATATGCAATGAAAATATAACTGTTGGATGTGCATGCCTTGGCCCCTCCAATAAGTCCAAAGTGGTTGGGTATTCGTTACATGTCTCTTCCATTTAAGTCAAAAATAATAGCCATCGTTGCATGCCTTGGCTTCTTTCCATTTAAGTTAACAATAATGGCCACGGCTTAAAAAAATTTTGGACAGATGCTTGAGACTTCAGCTATAAATAGAAGGGATGGTAGCATACTTAAATATACTCACTCCTTCCTCTTCTTTTAGTTACCAAAACAGTACAAATCTTCTCATCCTTCATCAGTTAGTTTTTGTATATTTGATGAGTTTTGAAAGTCTTTTGTTCTAGTCTTTGTACTTGTATACATTCTCCACATATTAGTAGAAATGCTCGTCCTCTGGCCGTAGCCATAGGTCATATTGACCGAACCACGTAAATCTTTATATTCTGTCCCATTTTATTTTGTCTACCTTTATTTTTGTTACTATTTTTCGGGCTATTAAATTCAACCAATATTCGATCTAAGGACATTTTACTTAACAAACTGGTATCAAAGCTTCTCTTGTTGATCTAACTTACTGCATGCTTTGCGGTTGGCGCTAAGGTGGACCCTCCACATCAGAAAGTAATTAGATTTTTTTATTTGTGAGACTAAGAGGGGCCCACAGTCTCGGTTTTATTTTATAGGACCCACTGATTCAGATTTATCTTGCGAGACCCACAACCTTAGTTTTGTAAACGGAGTTCAGTTTTACTTGCAGGGCCCACGGCCTGCGTCCAGTGCTCTTGTGGGGTCCATTGTCCTAGTTTCTCGTTTGGGGTTCACCTATAGAAAAATAGTTGGAATATCAATTTTTGACCATCATGACGATAACGAAGACCTCTATTGAAAAGTTTGACCAGAGTGTTAACTTCAGTATGTGGCAGCTCAAGATGTAAGCTATTTTAATATAAGATGGGTGTGAGATTGCACTTAATAGAATGGAGAAAAAGCCAGCAGATATGACGTCAAACAAATTCATAGATCTAGAAAAAAAGGTTAGATCAGCCATCATATTGAATCTCTCCGATGAGATTTTGCAAGAGGTTGCTTGTTGGGCAACTATTCCGAAACCCAACTCTTGCTCTGATACCACACAATGTTGGGCACCATTTTTGAAACCCAACTCTTAAACGGAACCATATGACGTGAGCGTATTAACATGTTGAGTTATTTCATTTAACCCTCATTAGCCATCATCGGTTCATCGTCATTTTCATAATATCTTCAGTCACAAAGGCGAGCCCACACAATGGATTCACAATAACCACAATTGACTTATCCAAAACAATTGAAGCTCCAACTCTCTAGTTTAATTTGAAGAAATAATCATCTCAATCGGAGCTCTATAGATCAAGAAACGCTTAAATATCCAAAGTGTGTTCACAACCAAGTCTTGCCCTTCCAACCGATCCCTTACTTCCTTTCCATAAATCTTTCTGAATTTAACACCAATGGCTATAAATTTTTTTGTGAAGGTAGAAAAACATATTAGGAATCTATCGCTTCAAGAATCACCTCAATCGGAGGTCAGACGGAGAAGTTATGGCCAAACGAACATGTTCATGTCCTTACTCGAATTATACATCCCTTGGCGCAATTGCCATAACTTTCACTAAAGGTGTCCGATTGACTTCGTGTTTGGACTGTTTCAAAGAAGACTTCTAGATCTACAACTTTCGTGTGACTCTAAAATGAAATTCCATCATTTGGAGGGTCAAAACATACGACTCGTGTGATTTTACAAGGGCAGGCTGTGTAACCTTCGGGTAACACGAATTTTCATCCTCTAAGACCCCTCCAAAGGATCTTAAATCCATCCTAACATCCCCTTTCCTGATAGTCTTCCCAAATTCAACTCTTTCTAGTTTAATATCACTTCATATACTCTAATTATTCGGGATACACGTCCTTTACAACATCCTAACTTTTAATGATCATAACTCTCAACTCCAATATCCAAAAATTGCATACTTTATACCGTTGCAAAGCTAAAAAGACAAGATACAACTTTCATGAAGTCAACTTTGGATAATTCTAATATCCAAAAAGTTGCTCAATGGTAAGAGGCGTACACTTAAAGTGCAACAAAACCTTGAGGTCTTGGGTTCGAGTCATGGCTCACCCTTGACCAAAGAGGACAATACCTGGAGTGATGGCGGTAGAGGTCGGGCTCTACATTAAAAAGGCTGATACCTCTAATGTAACGCCCCCTTATCATAGAGTCCGCACCGGGACTCTCAACTCCAATATCCAAAAAGTGGCTCAATG